>KZ807896.1:60477-76354 GCA_000696205.2 Oncopeltus fasciatus | reverse complement strand
TTGCACTTTAAATTTCCTAAATTTACGTGGGATTAAAGACCACAAAATAAATAATATTTATAAAATTATTTTTTTCCTTTACTTTTGTGAGCCAAAATAATTGTGTTGTTATTGAGCTTAATGGCTGAGTTGATCAGCTTTCTAAGCATTGGCTCTTTTAAAATATGGCATTGTTTCTTAGTAGTTTTATTTTTATAGAGATGAATTGACACTTGAAGGAATCAAACAGTTTTTTGTTGCTGTAGAGAGGGAAGAATGGAAATTTGACACTCTTTGTGACTTGTATGATACCTTGACTATCACTCAAGCTGTTATATTTTGCAATACTAGGAGGAAGGTAAGTTGAGAAAATATTGAAATCCTGCTAAATTATTAATATTATATTAATTTTAGTTATTGTTAATTTAGTCTTACATTAAACAATTTTTTTTAGGTAGATTGGTTGACTGAGAAAATGCGAGATGCTAATTTCACAGTTTGTTCAATGCATGGGGATATGCCTCAGAAAGAACGAGATGCAATTATGAAAGAGTTCAGAGCTGGAAAGAGGTATTTATAAACCTATTTATGAAATGTATCTTCGTTTCTTTAACCCTGAATAATTTATTTTCCTCTTTTCTAGTCGAGTTCTTATTACTACTGATGTTTGGGCTAGAGGCATTGATGTTCAACAAGTTTCTCTTGTTATAAATTATGATTTACCCAACAATCGAGAATTATACATTCACAGGTTGGTTATTTATTTTAATGAAATATTAAATGATTTTTAAACATAAAAATTAGATATTAAGGTTTTTATTTACTTTTTGTTTCTTCCTCCCTTATCATCTTGCTTTAGATCTTTTGGCATATTAAGCATCTAGTTTCTCTTGGCAAATGAGTAGTATACTTTAAAATTGAAATTAATAGTATTACTTCTAAATATATTGTAGATTATTGATATTCCTTCTTTAAGTCTCATTTATAAATTAAGATAAATTAATAATTTTATTTAATAGGTATTATTTGTAATATAGATATTAAGTAAATTATTTAGTGCCTGTGTCCAGTATATTCAATGATATTGAATAAATTTGTGAATATCACTTACTTGCTGGCATATTTTGCTCTCGGAATAAATGCAAGGGAATAGAATAAAAGAAATCTTATTCTTTTATTCTATTACCTTGCATTTATTGTATAAAATTAATGTGGGATTAAATACCACAAAAATACAATATTTACAAAAATAAATAAAATAAAAAAACCAGAGTCTAATAAATAGCTGACAATGTTAGCTCCTTCAAGCATAAGATGATATATTCGTCTTGCTTGGGGGTTTGGACTCCCAGTAGAGTGCGGGGAATATAATGAATTATCTGGCTAGCCTCTGTGGTGTAAATGGTAACATGCCAGCCCGGCAAGCAGGAGATTCGGGTTCGAGTCCCGGCTGAGGTAGTAAAATTTTTAAATTTCTATTCCCTTGCATTTATTGTATAAAATTAATGTGGGATTAAATACCACAAGAAATACAATATTTATTCAATTATAACAATTTAAATCAACTTGATTTACTTCAATGTAGAGTAGAATTCTTTTTATAGCCCCTATTCATATCTTGGAAACTCATTGATTGATGAGTTATTAGAACATTCACAATAGATCAATGAATATTGCTAATTATATTGTGCACCATTCTTCCAACTGCTATCAGAACTGTGACAATAATAGAGCCCAGTGTCTCCTAAACAAATTCTCCCAATTGAGAGTGTGGGCTTCCTCATACTGGTTCAATGACTAATTGTAATTAAAATTTATTACTTTGAATTTTCGATGTTCTTAGTCCAAAATCAGTATCCAGTAGTAGGTATATTGGGCACGAATTGTAAAAATGTTATCTTATTATTTTATTGGTTGATTGTTCTTTACGGAATGTCCTATGAAGACTCAAATCAAAACTGAAGTAAATAATATTTCTTCAATTAAGCTTATTATTTTATTTGAAGTATGCACTGAACATGCAAGGGGGAAAATATGAATGCAGAATTTCATTTTAATCAAATCTTGGTAATACTATTCATAAGTGAGTTACGTATTTTATTTCATAGATAGAAATTCATTTCTTACAGTTAGAATTTGGCTGTTTTCCATCTCTTTGTTATCTTTTCTAACATTTTTATTTTCAATACTAAATTTTTCATTAATTTTTTGTTTACTTCTGTGAAATAATAGCCCTTTGCTCCTGTGAGGCAGGCATGCATATCTTTCATACTACCTATTTAAATATAATGCAAAAGCTTTTTTATTATTTGAAATTACTATTACTTTTTTATTAAGTTATATTATATTTTTAGAATTGGCAGATCTGGCCGATTTGGAAGAAAAGGTGTTGCCATTAATTTTGTGAAAAGTGATGACATCAGAATTCTTAGAGATATTGAACAGTATTACAGTACTCAGATTGATGAAATGCCTATGAATGGTGAGTGCTTTTTTTTTTTTTTTTTTTTCTTTCATGAAACAAGAGGTATCTGCAGTAATTTGTTTAAATGAAGTATGTGAAAAGAGTATAAGTTGGTATCAAAGCTAGAGATCAGGCAACACTGTTCTGGTCTGTGCTTGACCGAACCGTTCACCCATCCATAATATGGACCTTATTCCGAGTCCCAAATCCATTCAGCCAAAAAATTAGTTTTTTTTATGTGTGTATATTTTGTTACAAAAAATGGTATATCAGAATATAGAGTAACGTTGTACAGTATTTTAATTGATGAAGCAAGAACACAAGTTTCCCACTGGCACTAATAATTTTTGGTTGCTGAAAGCACATGGAAAATCAACCTCTTTCAAAACGTTGTTTGGGGGCTCTTACATCATCACATCATCATTTAATAGGAAGATGAGTTTAAAAGTTAAACAGTAATTTAAGCACTTTTACATCAAATTTTGACTGAAGATTTGAATAATCGAAAAGTGAAGCTTCTCAGTTGTTGTTGAACTGTTTGAATAAGTTAAAGAGATTTAATCTGTCAGTTCCGTCATTAATTGGATTGTGCTATAAGTTTATGAATATGGTTTCAGATAATAAGCATTTGCTTACCACCATGAAAGGTGGCATGAATGGTAATGTCGATCAAATGTGTCTGTCGCGGATGACGGATTTTTTTTCTTTTTTATTTATGTAATTTTTGTGATAGTTGATTCTATGGGAAATAGAGTTTTTGATTTTGATTGACATTTGACCAATGTATGAATCATGGCAATTAGGAGTGGAACACGGAATTTTTGAAGAGGACATTGGTTCTGTTAGGGAGGGGATTGGGTCTTTGAGGTGGCTATAAATAAACATAAATGTATTTCTTATGTTTCCCTTCACAGAATAACTTGAAACTCTTGGTTTAATTTTGTATGAAACATTATCTTTTTCCAGATCACATTTCAGTTTATATTAATAATTTGTGTGGGAATGATGTATATGTTGATACCTTACAGCTGTGGTTTCCCTTTCATTTGAGATTCAAACTTGTAATTTACCTGAAACATCATTTATAATTAAAATTGTATGAATCTAATTAAATTTAAGTACTAATTATATTTTTCATAATCAGAATTTCAAATATGGCATATAGATATCTTAAAAATTATCATATAAACCTTAACTGGTCATAAGTCTGTTTTTAATAGGGTATTCCTCAAGTATTCCTCTTCCTATCTTAATTTTGTAAAATATACATAATAATTTACCATCATTATGAAAATATAACCCTTGACGAATTAATAGCTGTACGAAAAAAAAAAAAAAATCTCTTTTTAATTCTACCAGTGAAATATCTTTCCACTTCTTTGACTTTTCAGAATTTATATCTTAAGAGATTTTTATCATTATTGCAATTTTAAATGTTTCTTCAATGCTAATTGTTTTCTATAATTTATAGTGAAAGTAAAATGCTCTAAAAGCATATTAACTTTATTTTGCTCTACTAGTGTCTACAATACTCATCAAAGCTTAATATGTTGTATTGTATTTTTAAAAACTTTAAATTATTAAATAAAAATTTTTATAGTTTGGTGGTAGAAAGTTCTAATTTTATTCTGTAAATACTGTTTTTTTTTTTTACTTCTTAAGCTTCAGAAGAAGTTTTATTATTAGATTCAAAAAAAGTAGAGCAAAAGTAAAGTTTTTAATGAAATAATAGTGTCTTTATATTTGGTTAAACCATTTGCCTGTACTTTAAAAAAAAAAAATGATTATCTTTATAAATATTTATTTGGTTGTGGTTTATTATCCCACATAATTTTTAAACAATTAATGAGAGGGAATAGAATAAAAAATCTATCTGTCCCAGCCAGGAATCGACCTGGATCTCCTGCTATCCGGGCCGGCGTGCTTAACCATTACACCACCAGGACGAGCTAGATATCTCATTAAATTTCCTCTACACTAGCGAGAGCCTAGAAAGAAGAAAGATCTTTCTCGTGGGTTAGGCTCTCGCTAGTGTAGAGGGAATTTAATGAGACATCTAGCTCGTCCTGGTGGTGTAATGGTTAAGCACGCCGGCCCGGATAGCAGGAGATCCAGGTCGATTCCTGGCTGGGACAGATAGATTTTTTATTCTATTCCCTTTCATTAATTGTTTAATGATTATCTTTATTTATTAACTCTGTTTATTTAAAACATCTTGCGATTTGATGGCATAGTATGTACAAACAAACAAATGTATACATATATTCAAGAAAAAAAAATTTAAATGTCACTTAGTAGACAGAAGGTTCCTTCTTAATTAATTAACCCCACTCCCAATAAATTTAGGTCCAAGGGGCCAGAAGGCCATCTACATTTTATTCGTTAAGGAGAATTGTAAGGATTGGTATCTGATAACAGGGAGGGATTGGACATATAGATTAGGGTGTAATGGCAGCTGGCTATGTAAGAGTGCAAAGCGGGAGGGGAGATGAATGTAAATAAGAGAATATTAAAAATTGTGAATGGGGGTAAAGTTTGACACATACTAAGAAGCATTAACAAATATTTTTAGGACTTTGGACTAAAAGGATTGTATTCTCTGAATGTTGGAAGGCTTATTGGCACCCCAAAGTTCTGTATTGTATGTCCATATTCTTTAATGCGAGATGTGAATGATTGTTTATAATTCTGTATAAGAGTCCAGTGTCTGATGAGTTTTCTGTGCTTAAGTTTGATTTGTTCGCCCCAGTGGTAAGTCAAGATGGAAACCAAGATAACGGACTGAATCAGAGAAAGCTATAGGGATGATATTGTTCATAATATTATTAGAAGATTCTTTTCTTAGCTGAAAATTTACCTATACACATTTGGACTCATTTATTTTAATACTCCATTTGTTGTACCACTGCTGAAAAAAGGTGGTTTTACAAAATATTGAAAATTGTTTTGGAATCAGTATGGGAAGAGAGGTTCACTTTGTCATTAGCAAAGAGGACCAGGAGGATATTAGGATGGGTGGGGATGTCCACAGTGCACAGGATGAAAAGGGTATGATCAGTGTGCCCTGTGGAACACCACTTTTCACAGGGAGTAATCATGTCCTTGCCAGGCCCTAACGAAACGGTTGGAAAAGTGAGATTTGAGTTTTAAATATATGGTGCTTGGGAATATGTGCTTAAGCTTGCATAATAAACCATTATGCCATACTCGATCAAAAGATCTAGCAAAATCTAAGAATACACCAGGACAGTAGTTTGCCTGTAGTAAAACATAAATTTTAAGTATGAAATATTCACTATTATTACGGTAGTGACAAATCTTTGTTACATGTTTATGTTAACTTTTATATTCTAACTAACCTATTTTCTGATCAAATGTGATTTCTGGCGTTTTATGAGTTCTCTTAAGAAAATAAAATTTTTTAAATATTTTGCGATTTTACTTGCTATTACTAAACTATTATTTTAGTATTTCATGTAAGGTCAATTCTTACTTTATATTAATATTCTGCTTAAAATTTGCCATATGACCTTAATTTTATTTTTTTCATTGTCTTTTTCAGTTGCTGACCTCATTTAAGATGTATTTACTAACTCTCCAATTCTGCTCTATGTTTTTTGTAATATATTTAGTTAATGAAAAGTTTATATTTTGTAATAATTGTTTCTCTATTCTTGATCTTACAATGTATATTATTTTATTTTATTTGTACTACTCTTAGTGAAGAATATTTTTATGTCATTGATTCACTTAAACACTTACTCACGTGCATATATATATATATGATAATCATTAAATTAATCATGTAAATCTATATGATATATCAGATCATATAAAAATGTCATTATTGTGAATAAAGTAGTTTTAGTTTATATTTCTCTTTTTTCTTTTATTTTAATTTTTTAACCATTTTAAAAATAATTTTTGAAGAGGAAAAAAACCAGTGCCTGACTTATAAATCCTTGATGCTAATGAAGAATAAATTAATAAATATGAAACATAAAGTACATTGAAATTTGTATGAAATACTTATTATTAGCTTGGAAAAATTATTCACTTGTACACATAAATAGAAAACTAGATATAATAAGTTATGTAAGTATATTTAATTCATACATTTAATTAAGAAAAACAACATTAATAATAAGCTTGATTGATTGATCATTGGCATCAGTAGCCAAGGTGCAGTTTCAATTTAAGGGGAGAGGAGTCATATACTGTAAAACCCTTACATATACTAATATATTTCATGACGTAAATTATGCTTAGATGGTAAATATTGTTCCAAGCATACCCAGAATCCTTTGGGATCCCCATAACTCCTCTGAGAGCCCAGCTCCGACCAAACATCCCTCTCCTGCATTCTTCCAGTGTAAGTCATGCAAGTAACTTCTCTTAAATTTACCCTTGAAAATGTACCTTTTTAGTAACTATAGTTAACAAGTATATTCAATTGTATTTGTAAATTCGGATGTAAAACAAAAATATATCTTTTTAAAAACTCAATCGAGCCGAAAAGGATTTTATATGATATACAATCTATCATCTCCAATTTTTTAAATGAAGAAATCAAATTCTGTATTTAAGAATTTCCTTGCTAACCATTAGGTTAGGGGGTGTTGGAGAGAGACATTACTTTTAGAAATACAAAACAATCAAGAATTTTAATTATAATTATATTATTTGTAAATATAATTTTCTATGGCTTATTATTTTTACAAAAAATGCATATCAAGGAAGATGATTCATAAATAAATTCTGAGTGTTTGGCAGGCCCCCTATTTTTTAAATGTATGAAAGCAAATTTGTTATTCAGGAAGCATTAAGGAAAACCAATTCTTCGCATAATGAATTTTAATTGGTTCTCCTTATTGCTTCCTAAAAAAATAATCTTCGTTCCAGAAAATATTGCATTTAGGCTTTTCATTGCAAATGAAATAGTTCATTTTTGGTTGGTTGAAAATACAATAATATCTCTTTTTTTATTTGAGTTATAATAAGTTTATAGAACAACTGTAATATTTAATTCTTGTTTTTTGGAAGGGAAGTGTTGAAAGGTATATTCAATGTGACCTATTTTATAAATAATATGTGTTAGATAAGACTGTAGGTTAATAATACTTTCAAGATAGTACTTCCTTGAAGTAGTTTCCATACCTCAAGTTACTTGAAAGATGTAGGGCACATGGCATGCCTCCCACCGTCAACTGGAAGAGTGGCACCAGTGATGAAGGATGCCGCTGGGCTGGCAAGAAAGACAATGGCCTCAGCGACTTCCTCTGGATGCCCGACCCTTCCTAAGGCATGGGCCCCCTTTGCATTCTCTAAGTACAGAGCATACTCCTCTTCACTCAGACCCATCCTACGTTGGATCTGAGTTACTATAGTTCCTGGATTGACTGCATTCACACGCACTTCATCAGGAGCCAGCTCAAGAGCGGAGCACCGTGTAAACTGGTCCAAGGCTGACTTTGACATTGAATAACCAAGAAGACGAGGCATCGATCGGAGACCAGCAATGCTCGAGACATTCACCACATTCCCTTTGGTTTTTTTCAAATAAGGTGCAGCAGCTCCGGTCAGTCTCACTACAGAGAAAAGATTCACCTGCAAATGACAGAGTGTATGTTTCTAAATCAATTTATCATACATACAGATAGCAATTAACAGTTACAGTTGTTAAAACTAAAATGGATATTCTACAGTTAATTGACAGATCTGAAAATTAATTTCCAATCAAAAGTTCAAATGAATAAAAAAAGTCTGAAGGCATTGAGCTTTCTTTGAAAATTAATAACTTTTTATTCCTAGGATACGTTACTACCTCCACTCTGAAAGGGACAACGGAGAAAAAAAAGGATATGTTACTGAAGCTAAGGGAACTTCTACAGCAAGGCCTACTCGATCCGAATTTGCTAAAGCATCATTTTATCTTCTCCTTAATTCTTTTGAAAATGCAGAGAGATAGAAAACTGAAGTAAATTAAACCTATTTTAAATAAAATTATCCCTATTACTAGTAAATTTTATTATAATTTTTTATCTAAGAAAAAGTTAATCATGGTTGCCTGAGGATAAGTTTCTCAGCTTGTGTGAAGAAAAAATCCCCCTTTAATAAATAATAAGAATAAATAATAATATGTAAAGTACTGATACCAAATGACCTATCATTCTACACCCATACAATAGATGCTTTTGACATAATTTTAATTCTGTTTCGGGCAATATGTAAAATAAACTAAACTTTCCCTTGTAAAAAATTAATAAAATAAAATAATAATTATTGCAAGTGTCCATCATGAAAATTTAAAAAATTTTTCATGCAGGAGCTGCCTAATCTAAGCAGAGTTCCCAGGTTTAATTAAAAATGGATATAAATAAGGGGGAAAAAATCATTGGGTCTTTTTTATAATTTGCAACGAAAAGACTAAATACTAAATTCAATTATATATTTTTAAAATGTATGGGACCGCCCAACACTTGAAATTGCATCCTTAAACATCATTTTTAATATATGAACAGTTTCTTCTTCCGGGTTGGACCATGTCAAGTTGTTGATAGTTGCCAATCTTTCGCACATCCATGTGATGGCTTCTTCAGGGCTGAATAGAGAATGAGAGCTGTCTTCAAACCAGGGGTACTTATACCCGGCGCGGTCCGGTCTTTGGGCGAAGCCTGCCTTCCCATTGGTTGATCCTGTCTTCCGGCGGCTGATCTCCGGAGTAGTCAGGTAGCTGATCACTGATTGGCTGGATCCTCTTGTCGACTAGAGCTGGTTTCCAGTTCTTCTCTGAATCTGTATCCGTCTTCCCTGTTGATATTCTTCGTTATTTCGATGGTTTCTCTGATGGTCTGTCGATAGTAGTTGCTTTCCCGGGCCAGTACTGAAGCGTCTTCGAATTAGATGTGGTGGCTGCTCCTGCGGAACTACTTACATCGGCGAAACTGGAAGGACGATCGACACACACTTCAAAGAACACATCGAGACATCAAACACGGACGCATGGAGAGGTCAGCTCTAGCAGAACACCAACTACCACATCAAATTCGAAGTCGCTTCACTATCAACAACTTGACACGGTCCAACCCGGAAGAAGAAACTGTACATACATCTGACGACCGTGGAAGCCTACATGAACATCATTTTTAATATTTCATATAATGTTATTGAATGTAAATGTTTCACTATTACATTTTGTTCTAAACAGCTTTGTTTTTTTTATCGCTAATAATATCAAAGATATTAAAATCATAAATTTTGATCATCCTCTAACCCCTCCCCATTTTCAATTTCAGCCATTAACAAACTCATCTAACAGTATTATAATTTAAAGCTTATTTTTAATTGTTAACTAGTTTAAATTTATCTTAGTTAATTATCTTAGTTGTAAAAGCATTTCCATAAATTTCACCCCACCTCTGAAACAATCTCTGGACAGACACTCCTCCCACACCATAGCATATTTAGCTGACTACTAACCTTAAAACATGTAATTTAGTAAGAAAAAATAATAGAAATTTTAATAATAAGAAATGTATTCCAGGCTTTTAATTTCGTTCTTTTGTTAAGTATTTAAGTTAGAAGGATGACTTTCACTTAGAGAATTATAATTCTATTTAGTCCCTTACTTGTGAAAAGGTGATTAGGAAATAATTAATATGAAAAAGCCCAGCATTGATTTAGTTCATATATTTAGTTAACTTAATGAATAGAATGGGTTCTAATGAAAAAAAATTAGACTTGATGATGATCTTTGAGGAGTGTCAGCAAAATAGTTTGAGAGCTTCCCAATTATATTTTTAACCCAAATAAATAAAACTCCCAATTCAGAGTTTTTCTCACTTCTAACCCAGGGCTCATTTCTTGCTAATTTTGAAGGACATACATTTCCAAACCTAATCATAGTAACTTACGATTAAATATATTGAGATAGATATTGAATGACCAACAAGATTTTTGGATTTGGCTGTTAAGGACAACAATTTATGGGAAAAAGGAAGATATATTCTACATAATTTGCACTGCTACATTGAAGAAATATGAATCTGTCTGCTCCTTATAGTTTTCCAGCAGGTAAGGTTGTCACTTCATTAGTTCGTTGAAGGCTTCTTTGTTGTGGGAAGAATAAGGAAAATAGTTTAATATTTGTTGTAATTAAAATTATTTGATGGGAATGCTCAATAACTTAAATTTCTTATGGAGGGACATTTTTCTCTTTATAATTATCAGTTTCATAATTTCAGAATAAATAATAATTTTTTTTTCACGTAAAAAAGTTTTATTTATAATCTCTTTTTGTAATAATTGTAATTTATTTTTCAATATAATAAATGTAAGCTATACTTATTATCTTCATTTAAGGAGTGGACTTTTAAAAATTCATACAATGACTATAGAATTTATGTATATATATATATATATATATGTGTGTGTGTGTGTGTGTGTGTGTAATATAAAAATATATAAATCTTACAGCAATCAGAATATATATTATTTCCAATTTAATTTTTTTTTAATTTCCAATGAAAAATTAAAATAGGTTATTATAAAGCAGTAATAATTTTTGTTTCCCAGCAACAAAAACCAGATTTAATTGTAATTTACAGAAGAAAAAAAGCTAAAGTATATGTACAACATACTTAATTAAAAAATACGATACACATTTCTTAGGTGAGTAAAAAAAATACAACATATACATTTTTTTTTTTAATATACAATACCCTACCAACAGAGAAAATGGCACTAATTTATTCAAACGGTTGCAGTGATTTTCACCTAGACCATCCGAGTCTGAGACTCCCTTTATATAATTATAAATATCATATTAAAACATTGGAATGTATATTCTTTTATTTTTTTTAATTAGTGGAGTTGGAAGACAAATAATAAATTTAGTTAATTTACATTACTTTAATTTTGTGATGCCAATTGAATGAGGCCACCTACTTCCTTATTTTAAAAGATCAAATCACATTTAGCCAGGAAAGATATTAGATTCACCTTGGTCTGCCTCGGCCCTTCCATGAAGTTATAAAAGCGGATCGCCAGCGGCCCTCGAGTCAATGTTAGATCGCATGTCTTAGAAAATCGGGCCCGTGACTGCGAAACGTTAATTAACACATTAGAAGGTGCAGACAATTTAACAAGTGTTCTGAGGCCTATTCACAAATAAGCACGTTTAATTTATTTGTGTATTTTAATTAGCTGTAATTTATATTTTCTATTTATTTATTAGTTAGTAAGGACAGTATGTTCGATAGTTACCTGTAAGTAGTATGTGTACTTATTAGCTTAAATTCATTTTTGTTCTTAATTATTATTGACCTGTAGCCAACAAAAGAGTGTTGGTAAGACTCAGTACTCACTGCGGGCAATAAAATACACTTCTCTATGTGAACAAGCATTTTTTTCTCAATTTTTTTACTTAACCAAAATAAAATGATAGCAATCATTAAAAAACAATCGAATGAAGTAGAGCTCTAATCGAATTTTTACATTTCCAGTTTTCTTTGAACTATTTTGGCTAGTTTCACTTTTCATGCCTGAGGGAAACTAGCTTGTTGTGTGGGTCTTCCGCAAACTTTTTTTATTTTTTATGAGGCCTACGTCACCCACAACTCAGTTGCAGCAGTCACTGACGACTAACATGGCGAAATTCTCTATCTTAAGCCAGTCTGAACAGTTGTTCTACTTTTCTTATCCTGGTCCATTCTCTAACATTTTTAGCCAAGAGGACGGTTTTCTTCCTATTATTTAATGTTCATAATTCCTCACTGAGTAGCGGTGTGGTCATTGATCAGTGAACACCTCTTCATAACGCTCTCTCTTTTCAGATTTATTCATTGAGTTGCATAGAGACCTGCGCTATCATATTTTGCAGATAATGCAGGTAAGTGTCAGAGTCATGAGTGAAATTTCGCAGAACGCAGTGGGGCACCAATGACTCCTCCCAAGGACAGGAGACGTCACTCTGCCAGTAGCACTCCTAGAGGCCACAAAACCAACTACCAGCACACCCCAGAACTCAGCAGGTAGTTAGTTCCCAGCAGGTAGTTAGGTCACAACCTAGAACCCTTTGCAGCCTTCAAAATATTACAGGAGAGGAGATAGACGCTGAAGCCCTACCATCACCCAACTTTATAAGGCCGCAGACGATACACCTTCTTTAATAGGCAGAGCGACACTAAAATCATGCCAGACACCTATAGAGGTATTATAAGCTATCTCAAGGAGTCAAATGCGCAGTACCATACTTACCAGCTCAAGGACGAACGTGCCGTCAGAGTTGTTATCCATCATTCCACTCTCCCTGACGACATCACAGGGGAGCTTACTGATCTTAGCTTTCAGGTCAGAAACGTTATCAACGTTAATGTATCAAGTCTGACAAGGATGCACCAGTAAAGAACCCACTGCCATTGTTATTCGTTGATCTTAAGCCCACAAGAAATATGGAAAATATATATCTCATCACCTAACTGCCATTGAAAAATACGGATAGAAAAGAGGCATACTCGTAGGGTCATTGTTAAGTGCCATAAATGTCAACAGTACTATTGACTTACTGTGAGTATGGAGCCCGATGTGTCAAGTTTGGAGGTGCACAACTCACAGTAGACTGTCAGAAGTCTTGTAGTACAACTGGTGTCTATGCTCTTTGTCGGAAGAATTATCCCGTCAGTTATAAAGGTTACCAGATCTACAAAGATCTTATGGTAACCAACCCTTACACAAATCTTCAGCTCGCCATCCAATCCACCTGGGATTCAACCAGGAATCCACCACCTCAAATCAACCGCAAATTTTTGCTCAGCCCTCAAGCAAACATTCACTCCTCATCCAGATTCTGATAGTCTGTCCAATAGCACAGTAGGCAGAGGAGTCACTGGACACACCATCACCAATGTCCTTACCCTCAAAAAGCAATTGTAACTAATATTTTTGTATACATGTATATTATTAGGTCATCAAATTACAAGATGTTTTAAAAGTAGAATAAATAAAGATTTATATATAAAATAAAAAAAAATCCCCTACTACAAGGGCTGTCAGGTTTACAAGGAGGTGAAACAGCGGACCCTGCCCAAGTACAGACTACAATTCAAGCCCGGAAAGTAGTGCCTCCGCCCTCCAGAGTCGTCGAGCCAGGACTGACCTACGATCGAATGACGCAATCAACCCAACAACAACCCCGAAAAGACGAGCCAAACCACAACCGCATCCCCCACCCAGGAGGGAGCGACCCACTATCCCCAACGTCCCGTCTCCGCCCACATCAAATGATCTCCACTCTATATTTCACTCCTTCTCCTCACAACTAAACTCTCTCATTAAACCACTAATATCCCTACTGACCACTCTGGTCACCAAAATGACCCTACCAACTCCCACACCATGATTCCTCAACCCAAGAACTCCTTTACTATCCTCATATGAAACGCTAACGGCATTCGGACACACACAGACGAACTCAAACTAGTACTCGATAACAAAAACGTAGACATAGTATTACCGACAGAAACACGACTAACTAAACGAAATAATCTAAAAATTGCTGGCTACCACACTTATAGGACATTCCATCCTGACGGACGAGCTCATGGTGGAACTGCACTCCTTATCAAAAAATCCTATACCCATCATATCCTATATCCTCCACTTCCACAGAGTCCCTTAAATCAACATCAGTCTCGATTTCCACACCCTCTTATCCTATCTCACTTCCAGAAGTGTATTCCCTCCAAATAAACTTATCACTACACCAAAATTTTCCCCTTTTCTCAAAGACCTGGGTCCCCGTTTCCTTGCCGGTGGAGACTATAATGCGAAACACTTGTAATGGGGATCGAGAACGACCAACTCCCGTGGCCTTGCTCTGTATAATGTGATATCATCCCAAAACCTAAGCACAATTAGTCCTTCCTCCCCCATTTATTGGCCCACTGACGTGAATCGAAAAGATTTGCAAAAATCTTTCTCCTCTTCATCATTCCGCTTCGAACTTAAACGAGCTCTCCTCTGACCACAACCCAGTTTTCCTAACGTTATTCCTGATTCCTATTCCAAAACAATTACCCCCGTCCCCCATTAATGGTCCAGTCGACTGGGCCTTGTTTAGAACTCTCATAGAAGAGTCACTTGACCTATGAATTTTTCTGAAAACCTCAGATGATTTAGATGAAGCTGTACATTCCTTTACCACAAATGTTCAGCAATCCATGTATATGACTAACCACAAACCAAAATTTACCAAATACTCTTCAGAGTCCCAAAGCCACTCTCAGATTCGCTTAAAAAGCTCATCATAGCGAAATGCCGCTCAAGAGCATTGTTCCAAAAATACAGACATCCCTTAGACTACAAAGATTTTAATCATCTTTCCAGACTCGTAAAACAAAAATTAGGTGTTTTACGAAATGAGGCCTTTAATGCCTATCTGTTAACCCTCTCAGCAGGAGACAAATCCCTTTGGATTGCCACTCACAGAACTCTTAAGAACCATGAAGCTTCTACTCCCTTGCGACGAGGAGATGGTTCCTGGGCCTCTTCTGACAAAGACAAGGCCGAAATGTTTGCCCAGCACCTCAAGCAAACATTTACTCCTCATTCAGATCCCTTAGACCTGTCCAATGCCGCGGAGACTGGGGAGTTTCTGGACATACCATTACCTATGTCCTTGCCACTCAAGGCAGTAACACCTTCCGAGGTCAAGTAGATAATCTCTCATCTGCCTAAAGCCAAATCACCCTGATATGATTTAATCACCGGCCAAATTTTCCGTAATCTTCCCAAAAAGGCAATTGTATTCTTGACCTACATTTATAATTGCATATTCAGAACTAACCACTTCCCTCTCCTCTGGAAATGTTCTGATATAACACTATTTCCCAAACCTGGAAAATCACCACAAAACCCCTCATCCTATCGTCCTATAAGTCTCCTTCCTACACTTTCAAAGGTTTTCGAAAAAATACTGTTAAAACGAACGATGCCTTCCATGGAACCCTTCAATATCCTCCCAAATCATCAGTTCGGCTTCAGAAGTAAGCATTCTACTGTCCAGAAAGTGTTTCGCGTCGTAGACTATACTTCCTTTTCCCTTGAGCTCAAAGAGTACTGCCCAAGAGCTTTTTTTGGTGTTTCCCAAGCATTTGATAGAGTCTAGCACAGTGGTCTTCTGTGTAAACTGAAATCCATACTTCCTAGTAACACTTACTTTCTCCTTAAGTCTTACTTATCCAACCGTTTCTTTAGGGTTCGGCAAGAATTAGATTTTCACGTAGGCTTCGTCGGTCGTCAGATGTATTTACCATTTCATCTTCCGGGTTGGACCGAGTCAAATTGTTCTTATTTGCCGAGCTTTCGCACATCATGTGATGGCTTCTTCAGGGCTGAAAAGAGAATGAGAGTTGTAAAGAGAGATTTTTAAAAATC
>KZ807896.1:31166-41847 GCA_000696205.2 Oncopeltus fasciatus | reverse complement strand
TATATATATTTAACATATATATGTTTATCTCCTATTACTATTTGAAGAAAAAAAAAATTTATCTCCTTCAAAATATCCCGAATTTTCTAAATTTTTGAGGCTCTAATTTCATCGCTATTTTTCAATTATAAAAATTGTTTCTTTTGTCTGTGATAAAGTTGATAATAGAATTGAACCACTTCATAGGGTATATTAAATTTCCTTAGGGTAATTGGACTTGGGTCAATATTTATTTATTTTTTAGATGTTTTTTGTTGGATTCGGTTAAGGTGGATCCAAAAAATAGAATTATCATGTATCATCAGTCATGTAAATGGGATCCTGGTGACATGACGTCCCCTCTCGCCTTCATGATAGCCCTGAAGATGGCTTTCAATGTAACCCGATACGTTGGCAGATAATTAAAAAAAAAATAACATTTTTTAAAGAGTATTTTTTGGGTCTACCTTGACCGAATCCAACAAAAAACATCTAATAAAATAAATAAATATTGACCTAAGTCCAATTACCCTAAGGAAATCCAATATATCCTATGAAGTGGTTCAATTCTATTATCAACTTTATCACAGACAAAAGAAACAATTTTCAATTTTTTTCAATTATCTGCCAACGTATTGGGTTATATTGAAAGCCATCTTTAGGGCTATCATAAAGGCGAGAGGGGTCATGTCACCAGGATCCCATTTATATGACATGAAAATTCTATTTTTTGGATCTACCTTGACCGAACCCCAACAAAAAACATCTAATAATAACCAGTCATGAAATTGTCAAGCTGTTTAAATGACTCTTCGTCATTTACGTGGGATTAAAGACCACAAAATAAATAATATTTATAAAGTTAGTAATTAACAATAACAAACTGATAATTCTGTCTCCTCAAAATCTAACAGAACGCCTAGCAAGAGTTTTTTTTTTTTTTTTAAGTACCCCAAAAAACAAACAGTTTAAAAAAGATTGAAATTCATAAAGCCAAAATTTCCGCTTAAAAATTCATATAGAAATAGAAAAAAGTATAAAGTTAAATCTTCATAGTGAAGGTTTATCTGTGGCATTCATATTCTTTTTATTTTTATTTATTTATTTTTTTTTTTTTTTTTACTGTTTCACCGATATTATGATCTGTGGCATTATTGATTATTTTGGAGATAGATTTTTTTTTTTACAAAGATAGAGATTTAGGTTTATTATTGAAAATTGGTTGAAATTTGGGGTTCTGGAAAGTTTTACTGATGGATTTTTTAATTTTTCGTATGAAAAGGTTTCGGATGAAAANAGCGATATATTCGTCGGCCTCGGAGGTTGGACTCTCGACACTAGTGCGGGGAATTTAATAACTTATCAGACTTGTCTCGGTAGCATAAGTGGTAAATGCACCGGCCCGGATAGCAGGGGATCCAGGTTCGAGTCCTGGCTGGGACAGTTAGATTTTTTATTCTGTTCCCTTGCACTAAAAATTATCAACATATAATTGACAATTCATCAAAGACTAAAGAATGGGCCATGGACGATCTCATATAAATACAACGGAATAGAAAGACCTCGTTTATCCATATAACTACCTAGTCACTAGATCTCTTCCAAAATATATATTATTTTTAACACCTTCAAGAAAACATCTTGGAAGGATGGATGGATTCTTTCAAGTTCTATGAAGTTTCCTGCAATTATTATTTCATTTTTGTATCCAAGCAAACAGACTGAGTTTAGGTCTTTATACTCTTCATCTTAATGTAAAAATGTCTCTCCTGAACTTCTTATTTATACTCTTAGATGTTAAAATATCTCCACTATCTTTAGGTTTTGGTGATGACAATTTTCAATTCTTTTTTCTTTTGTAGGTTGAAATTGATGATGTTAAAAAAGTGTATTCTCTTTTCTTGGATGAAGGAAGATCAACACAAATACTCAGTGAATACCAAGATCAATATCTCTATGATCAGGAATCATTGCGTGGTATGTAAATTTAAATTGTTTCATTTTTAATTTATCATGGATTTTATTTATTTGTTTGTTTTTGTATACCTCAACATTTGATCCCTTAAAGAAATTTGATTAAAATACCCCATTCTTTCTATCTATGGATGTGGGTGAGTGAAATATCAAATTTAAGCTGCTCTTATGAGGCCTTTTCATGATTTAAAGAAGTTTGACAGTGTGACACACTGGTCTGCCTACTTTTCAATCTTGATCTGAGTAGAGCTATTAGGGGATCAGGAATTAAGTAGATGGAATGGTTTATACTAGTGGGCTTTAAGTTATTGGAAGGTCAAGACAAGGTGTTGAAAAAGCTTCCATAAGCCTTGGGTTTAGAGCACCTTGGCCTTGCTACTATCATTAGAGATATGACTATGAATATAGTAATGGAGAATCACAATGTAGGGAGAGGTGGCAGTCATTGGTTTATTACCATAGCAAGTTGATGGCCAGGGCTGAAATAGGAGTACAGGGTCACTCATGATATTATAAGGCACCAGAATGGAATGCTGGTGAGTAGCGGCACAGTAGTGGGGTAACTGGTGAATGCTCTTAAGAGACAGTTACTCAGAAATAAATTGTTAAGCCAAAAATAGATAGTTGGAACTCAAATGATCTAGTACTAGTTTCATATGAGTTTCATCCAATCATTCAGCTTCAGAATTTATTCAGTGTTAAAGGGTAAATTAAGTGTTTAATTTTTAAATTATTAATTTCAAGTGTTTAAAGTTGAAAAGGTATTACAATTCAATTGTTGCACATGCCAATTATGTTTGGTGCTAATTTCAATTAGTTTTTCTTGTATTCCCATTGGTAGGGTCACTATAGGTTTACCGAGATGACTCTTATTTCATTACTTAAGTTTACTACTAAATTATAAACTGAAAATAGCATAATTTAAGCAAGAAAAATGTATCATGGTTTCAGCCAGGATGAAAAAATAAAATAATACTGGTCAGTTTAGTTGTGCAGTCTGCTATTTGACCATAAACCTCCCTCGGAGCTCTCTCCATACATCATTATGGCCCTGATTAAGATGTAAGTCAAAACATTAGCAATGATAAAATTAAATAATTACCAAATAATTTTGGAGTATTTAATTTTTCTAATCCTGGCTGAAACCCTGATTAATTTCTCATGCATAATATTCGACAACCAACCAACCACTAACCATCTAAAGTATTTAGATGAAGTGCCAGTGTTTTTGTGAAATGAGATGAAATGTGATTTTCCACTATATTTACTAATATTCCATGTTCTCCTTATGTTGTAAATATTTTTTAAATTAGATAAATTTTAAAATTTATAATTCTATCATTTATTAGTTCTGGTATTTTACGTTTCTGTTTTTTTTTTCTTTTCAGATGGAAGTGGTGAGCCAATGGATTTGTGAATCCACTGTTTACTTGAAGCCTGATTCCTTTTTTTTTTTATACTGTCAAAGTAATTGTTTGAAATTGTAATTGTTTTGTACAAATATGTTATAATTATGGTAAGAATCGTGTATAATAATACTATTATATAGAAAAGTATGAATACATTAATTATTATTATTATTATTGTAATTTAATTTCCTCTTGATTTAACCTAGAATGTTAACTTGTGAGTTTTCGTATCTAAATCATAAATGTATTGAGCCTGTTTATCTCAATTACACATTCTAGGCAGTCTATATAACCACTGCTAACTATTTAGCAGAAACATTTTTCAAGAGCTATGAAAAAAAAAAAAAAAATTCCCTACTCTTATTCTTTTTGTTCCCTTAATTATATTTTAACTCAAAACCAAGTTTGGACTAAAATACTGAATTTAGGGCTAATGAAGTTAATAATAAAATTCATTATTTTTAAGAATTAGATATGAAGGGCTTGACTACACACTTACCTTAATAGGTATTCATGCCTTAAGTTGTTCCTATGTTCAACATTTTTTGTTCACTATTATTTTATTAATATCATAAGTTAGGCCTTAAGTCTTATAAACACTATGTGTCAATCAGAAACAGTGTAAACTAAACAGATTTTCCATGTTTCATTTCAGATGGACTTAAAAGAGCAAATCAAATAACAAAGAGTGCATACAAATAAAAAATAAAAATTACCTGTTTATCAAATGTAAGATTTCAAAGGACTGTAAATATTTTAATCGTATTTAATACTTATCATACTTAATAATCCCTGTAAAGTATTCTCTAAGCTTGTTAAATCCATTTGACTTCTTCCAAAAAAGACTTCGATTAGTTATTTGTTTCAAAATAGAAGCATGACAGTGTCTTACAAAATTCTTGCAATTCTTAGGCATTACTGAAAAAAAAATTTCACAGCTGCTCAAGCAACTTGTGAAATTATTAATATGAAGGAAAAGGTATCCTTGACCAGCGCACTGCGCATTATTTGAAAAATAAGCAGTGTAGATATGTCATTGGAAAGGGAGAAGGACTCCAGGTGACCATTAATGCTTATTAGTGAGGCTCTGCAGGAAGCTGTTGAATCAAATCCACTTGTGCTCGCGAACATGCCAGGGAGTTAGGCTAGATAGAGATACCGTTTTTAACCATATACTTTCTGGTTCCTCACCAACTTATTCCTTAGCAATCAGCTAAGAGGTTAAAGATTACACCAAAAGATTCTCACCTGTGATGAAAAAGTGGGTTTACTGGTGAAATCGGAATACCTGTAAGCAATAGCTAAATTACAGACTGCTTTTCCAGCTGCTGCAAGGGGACAATTTATAAAAAATATTCATGGTTTGCTTTTTTTTTTTAATTTTGAAGGTGTTCTTCATCAAACATTTGTTCTTGATAGATGCTCTATCAATTCTAAACTCTACTGCGAACAACTGAAAGGATTGTAAGCAAAGTTGTCTGAGTGTTATCCTGTTTTTATATACCAAAATGAAGTTTTATTCCAACAATAGCATCCTCACACTTCCCTTTGAGCCAACAAAAAGTTTTAAGAACTTTTTGAACTCCTGCCTCATACATCATATAGTCCAAAACTTGGACCATTGGCTTATTACTTGTTTCGATTCAATGCCCATATTTCTTCAAGAAAAAAAAATTGATAATTTTTAGGAAGGTGAAATTGTGGTCCAATGGTTCGGTGACAGTCATCTCATGGTATGGTATCAGTGTGGGATCGAGCAATTGACTAGCAGATGGCTAATGTCGGTCGATAAAAATGGACTATGCTTTGAGTATTAATTCATTTTATATAAAAATGCAGCCCCCTCAATGTTACATATAACCTTTAGGAAAGTATTCATTTTAGGAGAGTACTCAGACTAGTCCACACTGACTGCAATGTTGCTAAGTATAAATAATAAGTTTATAGAACTGACACTGAATATCTGCTAGAAATTTTTTTTCTATTTTCAGGAAGCAACTAAAGTCTGAGCTTCTTCTACTGTGAATCTTAGTGACTAATGAATCTAGACCAAAACCAAGATATATTCAACTGTTATATATTCAATAGTTATCTAGTAAAGAGACCAGTGACTAGAAAAACCAAACAATTTTATAGACTATAATTTTCCCCTTTCTCCCACTATATCACATTTAGTCATACTTATCTTTATTTTTTTTTTTTTGGAATATGCTATGTAATAATTATTCAATAACGACTTTTGGCAAGTGTGTTGACTGAACCCTCCTGTTCCAGGGGAAATCAAAATCAAATTTTATTCGAGCTGAATTTGACAAAATGATAGGTATTGAGAAAAATCAGACCAATGGAAGTGGGGGATTACCTGCAATGGCAAGTGCGAGTTTTTTTTTATGTTCAGGGCGTAATATTTAGTTTAAACTAATAAAACTCATCAGTTTTGTTCTTTGATAAAAGACATATTTTAAAAGTTACACTGTGAAATTGAAAAAGTAGGAGGGTTACTTACATTTTATACTCTGCTGCCTAGAAACCACAATGAGTTATTTTTGTTTATCACATTTAAATACAAATTAAAAGATAAGTTGGTCATAGAGCAAAATCAGACAAATAGAAGTGAGAGATCGCTTGAAATGTCAATTGTGAGTGTAGTTTTTTTTTTTTTTTTTTTTAATTTGATTGTAATATTTAATTAGTAATGAAACTTTGTATAAACTTAATACTTTGTTTATTGATAAAATACTTAATTCCTTAGGTACACAGTGAAATTGAAAAATTAGGAGTGGGGATGATTTGTCTGAATTATAAATTTTTAACCATATAGCCTAGAAGTAACAATTAATTATTTTGTTAATATTGCTTCTAAATATAAATGGAAAGGCTAAATTTTTTATAAAGCAAAATCAGATGAATAGGAGTGGGGATTATCTTAAATAAAAATGTTTGTAAAAAATGTTTTTTAGCTGCAGCAGGCATAATATTTGTTTTAGAGTAATGAAATTGAACCCTGATTTGTATGTTGATGATAGATATATTCTATAAGTATAGGGGATTACACAGCTAGTTCAAATTCAAATTTTCATCGATACAATACTGAGGAATTCACTTGTTTACACAACTCCTATGTTTCAGACATTTCCCTAATGAAGAATGGTATGGAACTTCTAATTATAAGTTCAAATGTAGAGATTTTTTTTACCATAGATACTATTGTTAAATGTTTTTTGTTATGGTTCGGTCAAGGTAGATCCAAAAAATTCACATTTTTCAAATTGTATTTTTTGGATCTTCCTTGACCAAACCCCAACAAAAAACATCTAATTCTAAATATAAGATTTAAAAAATATTTATGATGTGATGGGTGTATTATTATTTTTAGAGTATGGAGCAACTCATATTTTTTAATTGATATAAATAATATTTTAGGAGTTACACACCAAAATTGAACAGTTAGTAGAAGGGGGTTGACCACAAATGTTTGATTCCATTTGATTCTTGACACAGTAAAGAGTGAATTGCATTTAGTGGCATCGGTGATTTATAAAATACTCTGTATTATTTTCTTAAATACATGCTCTTCTGGCTGTAGCTGTTCAGGTTCATGTAGAATCT
Organism: Oncopeltus fasciatus; assembly: GCA_000696205.2. Classification (NCBI taxonomy): domain Eukaryota; kingdom Metazoa; phylum Arthropoda; class Insecta; order Hemiptera; family Lygaeidae; genus Oncopeltus; species Oncopeltus fasciatus. The sequence goes on along the minus strand of KZ807896.1, from coordinate 34,876 downwards.
GTAGTCAGCTTTCTTAACTTAACTCCTGGTCATCCATTCACATTGTCTCGACTAGATTCAACTCCCAGTTTACGGTGCTTAAGTAGACTGTCTAGTCTATGGTATACAGTACTATTTGTGCAATGCAGTATTAATACTAAAGAGAAAATAATAGAAAATTTCTTAAAAAATAAAATATTAGGGATTGTTAATGATAGTTCTCCAACTTATCTCTTGTCTGGAACACATTATATATTTTATCTCTCAATCGCTAGCCCATCTATTACTGCCCACTACACACGGTTTGTAATAGACAAGTTTTATGGGTCAGTTCATTATTTAATTATTTCAAGACGTTAGACATAGACAAAGAGCAAAAAAAAAATAGTAATGAATTAATTGTGGTAAATTGCACCCCACACTAAATTGCATCAATCTAAAGAAGCCAACTGGAATCTTTTTTCAAATATTAATGTCGTAAAAATCAAGCTGAAGCTGATATAAATGTTATTTCTAAAAATATCACCAACATTCCAGCTGCAGCCACAAAGCCAATCCCTCAAAACAAATGAAATTGTAATAGAATAGCTGTAAAATGGTGGAACAAAGACTGCTAGTTAGTGTTTAAAAATATGAAAAAGCTTTACAGAAATCCAAAAAAGCATCAAAGATCTGACCATCAAGGCTCCTACAAGGCTATATAGAAAATGTATGCTGAACCAATCCAGTTTTGGAGTGAATTCATCTTAGATTAATAGTCATGCTCTATTGTTTCTGGAATGCAATGAGACGAATATCCATTTTAATTTCTATAATGCACCTTAAATCTCCCTAAAAAAAAAAACGATAGTTCAATAATATCCGATCCATATGGAATTCTTTATTATATAATAGTACATTTAAATGTATCCTCAACTTCTAATTAACCAAAATAATTTCAAAAGATTTAAAATTATTAAACATTTTTACTGATGCCCTTAATATTCTTAACCTTCTGTTAACTTTATTTGAACTGACCAATGCTCTAAAGACTCGTTTAGATAAGTATCTAAGTTTAGAGAAGTCTCCTGACCTGCAAGTAATTGAACTAACAAAATTTGTTTCTCATCCCTAAAAACTCATGCTAACACCTTGGCCGATTTCGGAACACGAACTCCTTTCGGAGCCAAAGAACTAGGTTCACATCTTTAGCTTTTTGTTTTGATTCAAGATCATTCATGATTCAGACCCTAGTCTCCATCCATAGTGGTGAATCGACGTACAAAATCCACTTTATCTTTTCGAAAATGCTCTAAATGTTGCTGAGAAAGTCGCATTCGAATGTGTTTTTGTCCCATTGTTAGCGAACGCAGCACCCATTGTTCACATGGCTTTCTGAAACCCAATACAGTCAATATTTTGTTTACATTGCCCAATGTGGTACTCAATCTCTTACAGTCGCTCCAGAACGTATTTTTTAATAAGATATCCTGTATTTTCTCCACGATTTCTAGTGTTGCTGTTTTTGGACGTCCTTGATGTGGATCGTCTTCAAGGCTTGTACGACCACGTTTAAATTTCAGAAACCCATCTTTCTACTGAACTAATTGAAGGCGAAGAGTCCTTATACACTTTCAACATTCGGTCAAAAATTTCATTTGCTTTTAAACCTTCCAAAAGTAAAAATTCAATCACTGCACGATACTTGATTATTTCATTGTGAAAAAAAAAAATACTGACAAGTCGATAATAATTGGCTTGTAAAGAAAGAATGAATTGACAGATTGAAATGAAACTTCACATAGGATCATATGAAGAGTGTACTAACACAACAAAAAAAAGTTGGCTAGTAGTAATGCACACTCTCTGAACGACGTATTGAGAGGTATCAAAACGTATTGGACAACCTAGTTGTGAATATTCGTAGTAGATAAAAAATTTAATTTTTTATAATTTATGTTTTGTAGCATTTTTTACAAACGGCTTACAATAAGGATGATATTTAGAAATGAATTAGGATGGTTGAGCGCCTCCTCCTCCACCTCTCTCGTAATCATCAAACTAATCCCAGGGACGTTTTTACCTTCATTAGTCTTTTGGGCTTTTAAGGTTCTTTTAGCAGCTTATTCTTATTTATATCTAATAAGCTTTTTTAGTTAATGAAGAATGGGAAATCTGCTTAGCTTAAGCATCTCCTACGTGATGGACTTTAAAATTTTTATCCCAATGAAAAAAAAACAAGAACACAAAAAATAGTACATTTTAAACTTTAAAAATGATTTATTTTCTGATATCCGCGAAACTTAAGGTGGCTAGATTTATTTTTTATTTCATTTTGTCTCTTGTTAGAAGTCGCCCCCCCCCCCAAAAAAATATTGGTTATTTTATGGGGATAAAATATAAAATATTATGTCTAAATTATACAGCTCTCTCTTAATTCTTAGCGGGTCAGATAAAAGTGAGAAGACGTGATTACATGGAGTACTTCAAGTGCCATAAAATTTTACTAAGCATCTAGGTAAGTAAGGCTCCATTCAACTTTAAATTTGGAGCTTTTCGCGAAATATACATACTTAACCACAACATTTGGGGGGGGGGGGGGTTGACCCTTTTTCACTGAAATCGTTCCTGTCCCTTCTCCTTGTATTGATTGTTAAAATAAATTAAATACACAAAATTTGCAATTAGATAAGTGTCTGAAACTATGTCTATGAACTCCAAAAATTAAAAGAAATTAAACTGAATCTACAAGAAAATTTTATCAGATTTTTTCATAATTGTTTTTATTATATTTCTGAAGTCTCGTTTTTTATATATTTATTTTTAATTTTTATGCTGTTGACCTCTCTTTCAACCACTTAGGTAGGGTCATGGAGGGGAGTTCTGTTATTTTTTTGTTGTAGCTTATATTTATATAGGTGCTTAGACAAGAGAGCACATGTTTCTCTAATGAAATTAAATAGTTATTTCTGAAGTTTCATGATACTCTTAACCTTCATAGAACCTGAAAGTCCAAGCTTTTTGGAAATTAATCGATACAGAATAGTGCAAGATATGTGATGATAGGGCTTGGCTATGAGTGACTTGGAATCTTAGTCCTAAAGCGGACCACGTTTGAAATGCAAGATCTTAGATTGCATAAAATATTCCAATATTAGCATTAATTTATTTCGTTGTAGAACATAGGGCGAAACCACCTACCGCATCGTTAAATAAAACAAAGCCGAGAAGGAAGGGCTGCTGGGATACGTTGGAGTAACTAGGGGAAGGGCATTGTCGGAGGAGAGGGGCCGGTCTTTAACTTGATTGGCGTTTTGTCTCTCACTTAGCTAATTTCCATAGCGGTGGGAAGCAGTGACGCAGGTGCTCTGGGTAACAGCAACATTGTTTTTACTGGTGCAGGCAGTAATTATTCTTAAAGGGCAGCCCCTATGCTTTTAAGGGCGTCAACCGTCTCCGGCAAAGCAGGGCTTGGAAAGAGGGAATTAAGGGCTGACAAATTACAAAGGAATTAAAACATTTATTTGTCTTCTGTCAAGCATATATATTTAACTTATCTTAACAGTTGACGTTTATATTGAATATTTTCCAAGTCATTTGTGAGTATTGTAACCACTACTTATGAATTCATTTGATGTCACTCAAAGTCACTTACTGCCGTGCACCTGCCTTGGCGTCTTGACACCTGCATTTATAAAAAATGCAGTATAACTGTGGTTTTATTGGCAGGAAATAAAGCATTTGAAAAAAAA
>KZ807896.1:9025-24880 GCA_000696205.2 Oncopeltus fasciatus | reverse complement strand
TCAAGATGTGACGTCATAATATATATATATATATATATATATATATATATATATATATAAAACCTATGAAGTTTCTTTGTAAATACGTATTTGTCAATTTTATTATAATCAAAATAGAATAAATTGCTATTATTAGAGTTATGAAAAAACCACATATATATATGTTGAATATAGTTTTATCATTTGCATTCTATAAATTTTTTCAACAAATGCACATAAAGAAGTTTTAATAAATGCAAAATTTATATAATCAGCTATTTTTTTGTTGTTGTTTTTTAAGGAAATATAGTGACATAAATCGTTTGCCATACATTAATGGATGGTCTAAAAATAATAAGTAAATAATTACCACAGATGTCCCAGAGAAAATTGTATTTTGTCATAATAGGTACAACCTAAAAATTGTACACGGATATGAAAGAGGGAATATAACCCAGGGACAGAACTAGCGTAGTTAACGTTTAATTTAATTAATTAACGTTAATTAATTAGCAAATTAAAGTGTAATGATTTTAACCGCTTTGTTTTATGGTGTATTACGGTGGAGTTATGTAGAAAATTAAAAAAAAAAGGATGAGACAGCGAAGCGAAGGTGAACAATAAATGAGGAATGAGAGAAGTATTCATATGAAGAAATTCTTTTGGAAGCATAATACATTTTACGTTCCCTTTATAAAATTTATCTAATTGAATCGTAAGAAGTATATAGAATTAATGAGTAATACTTATTAGGCGATTATAAAAGAAAAAAGTAATATAATTGGCGAGGAAGCACCAATATGACGACGGGACACGGGAGTTTCCTAAGATGTAGCTTATTTTTCCTGTTCTCATTTTACGACGAATATTTGGGGTATATTTTTTTTATTTTATTTTATCTTCCCATCTGCTTTTTGTTTTATTATTGTTTCAGTTTTTTATTATTGGCATATCTAAAGGATAATGTATTACACTTCTAACTTGTATTTGACCAGTTTATGAGTATCAGTAAGTTATATTCAATGAACTGTAACTAATTTCACAAATGTCCACTAAATATTGTGTTTACTTAAGAAAAAAAATATTGTAAGCAGCCTGAAGGTTTAATAAAATCCGATAAGTCGGAAAAATACAGTGGTTTAGTTTAAGAAACCCGTGACCACGGTTTTCCGTTCCTGAATTGCCGTTCAGTCATTGAAATATTTTCCTTAAAATTTTTGTATCATATTTTTAGAGAAAGTTTTGTGAACCTTTCGAATAGGATTTTATAAAAGCAAAAATTCTAGCCTTGGCGGAAGTATTAAATACATTGGTCTTATGGAAACTCTCCAAGAGGATTGCTTTAAATAAAAACATTGCCTATTTTTTTTTTTTTGCCTCTTTTCGCTTCGCAGCCCTAATGGTAAGTTATTTTTGTTGTATTTACATGACTATATTTTAATGAAGACAATATTTTTTTTTTGTTTTACCTGTTAAAAATTCGAACAGCTTAAAAAGGTGTTCTCTACTTGTAAATAACATTGCTCATTGCATCTAATGCTTTTGTGGAATGAGTACATTTAGTTAGCTCATCAGTGCCTCTTCTCCTCTCCCAGGTGTTCTAGAAGAGCTAATTAATTTGGAATTGTTCAATGCCTGCAATTTACAGCTGGACAGTGAGGGTAGCCAGTGAGTCGAACTAATGACGGACAGGCCGCTGGGCCATCCATTGTTCTTTGCTACAGAACAATAAGGTCATCCCGCTAGTGGCTGTTTTTGTCTACTGGACAGCTGTTGGAATGTCCCGTTCGCAATCTTTCTCCTGCAAGGGAGTGTCCTATCCTCAGCCGTTTCAACCGTAACTCATCGCTTTGCAAGATCTGTCGTATTCAGCATTTAGCGCCTGACATGGGAAGACGACAGCTGCATACCTTCTAACACGTTCTACTTTGGGCAATTCCAGCCGTAGAAAACTGGGCGATCATAGCAAGAGCGAGTAGCCAGTGTTCTGAATGCTGAACATAGACATTGAATATCACAGATACCCAGACTCCTCACTTTTTCATTTGCATGGGGTAACGTGTCGCCACCTGAGTGAGCCAAGTGAAAGCATACCTCTTTTACTTAAGTATGATGGCGAGAAATAACAATTCAAATGATCTTGTATAGAATTAAGTAACCGGCAACAGCAGAAACCAATACAAAAATTCCAGCACCAGGACTAATAATAGCGTCAACAAGAGTAGGCCCTTCAGAGCAACCTAACAATCTACCAAACTTGCAACGACAATGTATAAATAAAGGTTTCTGCAGTACCTGAGGCAATTCTTGTTCTGTTTATAGAGATTAATAAATAAAAAATAAGTCTGCCAGCCATCAACATCATACCATGAATAGTTTTAAGACTAAGTATAAACTTATTTTGCTACTTCTTCGAATTCCAGAATGATCACTCACTCTGACATCTGGAGTAAAATAAGCTTCTAGGAGGTCATGAGTCTTACCTTATAAACAGGTTAATACATATCAGCAAAAACGACTCCTGAACTACTAATGCACGATTCTGAGGCGATTAGAGACTGGCTTCGACGACCTAAGGTATGTTTGCCTTGTAGTTATACCTCTTCTTATCGAAAACAGAGATACTAATAGTAAATGATAATAATAATAATAATAATGATNAAAATAAATCAATTTTATATATACAATAATGATGTATAGAGGAATCTCCAAGGGAGGTTTATGGTCACATCTCAGAGTGCAGAACTAATCCGGCAAAAGGGGGTGGGGAGGGGTAAATCAACAAACTTTAAAGGTAGGTAACAATGACCAGGTTAATTCCTTCAATGGAAAGTTGGAAAGGCTTAAGCTAGGGATTGTTTACTGGAATATTTCCATTGAATTATACAAAAAATATTGAACTAAGCTAAGGAAATGTTATCTCTAAATAAATTTTATCCCGTAAAATTCCGGTAAACAATCCCATCGACCTTTCTAGCTTTCCATGTATGTATGTATATATATCGGCAGTTGGCTGAAATATAAGCAGCTATTCACACGATAAAACAACTTTTAATCATTTTTCCATAAAAATACTAATTTCATCTAACCCTTTTGTACCCATCGTGGATTAAGTGAACTCAATATAATGTCTGAGGTGTTGAAGAATAGTCTTTCGATTGAATGAATGAACTGAATGAAAGGAATCGTTCTGTATTTATCACTGAACCAAGCATGAACTAATTATTGTTAGAGGAGAGGAGGAATGGCGTTGAGAGTTGGCAGGGCCCCACACTCTGTCACCCATTTCCCATTGTTTTAGAGGGGAGAGAGAAGAGGGGCGCTAGGGCGTTAGGAAGTGCAGCACCCTGTTAATCAGATCCTGAAAGGTGCAGAGAAGACGCCAGCAGGGCTAAGACAATGTTCCCATTGTGCATGAGCTCTTGCTTTGCCACTAACTGGCCGTGTGAACCTCAGCTGCCCTTACAGCTACAAGCATTGGCTTGCTGGTCCCTCTTGAATATTTACTTAAACATTTTTCTTGTAATAAGTCTTTTTCTTTATGCGGATTAGCTTAGAGCAGTCATGAGAGCAATCAACATCTACTAAAATGATTATGCAGTGGTTATCTGTAAGGATGAAAGCACTAATGGGTATTTGGAGGAATAATTATTCTATGCAACTGTCTTATGGCGGCCAGGAAGCGTTGGGAAGTATCCCTCAAATTATACATAAACATTTCCTTCATGGGAACATCTAACTTTTGGCAAATGTTAATCTGAAGTTAAATATAAGCCAAAACTGGTTTCTAAATAAAATATTGTGTTTTTGTAAAAATTCTTAGTTTTTATCAAAAACCTACAACTAGGCCACTTCTAAACTTATTTCGTTAATAAGAAGCAATATATAAGGTGTGTATAACAAATTTCTCTACTATATTGCTTTTATGAGCATATAAAGGGTATATAACTTGTGGCAAATTTGAAAAAATAAATTTTCCTGAAAATCAATATTCAATTGGTTTTTTCTTTGATGAAAAAGACCAATTGGAAATTTTGATTACTCAGTGGTGTCGGTTTTAGTTTTTAAAATCTCGAGTCTAAAGATCGGATTATTGACACTTATTCCGGCCAATTTATGAAATATTCTATATCTCAATTAGAGGTATATGTGTATATATATATATATATATCTGTATGTATGTGTGCCAAATTATATAAATAAGCAACATTCTCTCAGTTGGAAAGAGTCACCCAGAAGATGAAGGCCCATGAAGACAGTGCCATTCACTGATGGCCATCCCATTGATGGGGAAGACTTTCTTCATATGTATGCCCACCTTGATCCCTCATCCATTGTTTACTTATGTCAGTGTATCTATGCCTGTGAAAGATTATTTGCGAATATATATATCTTTGTATAAACATATATATTCACACCATTTTGATGTCTGGATACGCATAAATACAATTGCAGGGAGGAGGAGTCCAGAAGTATATATACAGAAGTGGTTGAATGTGTCTATAGCACATGACCGCCTCATGAGTTCCTGTCGTTGAATCTTTCCCGAAGCCACCTTCGGCTTTCCCCCACCGAAAGCAGTACTACACATGTAAACTTTACAAGACAGTGGTGGATTGTGGGCATGGAAGTGGAGACGTTCCTGCAGACTTGCGGTTGGGATGAAGGCAAGAACCCGTGCTTGGGATTGCGCACATCCAACCANGTTTTTTTTGGATCTACCTTGACCGAATCCCAACTAAAATAATCTAATAATATTTATTTCTGTTAATTTTTCTATTATCACTAAAACAATTTTAAATAAATTCAGAGAATATATGAACTGTTTTTTATTTATCCTATGTCCAATAAAGGTTGAGAAAAAACCTAGATAATTTATATTTTGACAAAACTTGCCATAGAGTATTAGTATCATATCGAGACGATCTCAATAACATTTTGAGACGACTTAGTTGAGTCGCCCTTTGCGCGATTTTTTTTATAAGTAAATACTTAGAATAGAGTGGTGAACAGTAAATGGGCACTTCCTCCAAGACACTTCAAGATGGAAATAAAAGCTGAATAAAATCAAAGAAGAATTACAGTATAATCTGCAAATTTACATAACTAACAGTTTAATGTTTATATACTTATATAGTAGTTTTAAATTGCAGAGGTAGGTTTGAGGAAATGAACATTGTAAACCTTCGAACTTGTTGAACGTGAATGACGTGTTTTTACCTTTCAGTAATTAATCAGAAAAAGATGGTCAGTAATTATAGTGTGGTCTTGAAAACCACAGATAAATTAATAGTGTTGTTTTACAATTCTCAATTTCTCTCAAGATCTTGAAATTCTCAACATGGTCTCTTACATGAAGAAACTGGAATGTGCATACATTTTCACAGATGAGATTCCACTCCTGGCAATTGCTTCGTGAGTTGTCGAGACCAAGATTACATTAATATTAAAATTTAAAGGAACACAAACTAATTTAAAATTAAAATCTAGGCTTTTCGAGAAGTATATTTTATTCAATGGTCCAGGATTCCATCGGATACGCAAGATTTGAACTTTCTTCGACTAATCCTAGCCAACTATTAGGATCTATTAGACTACATGGATGTTCAAGAAGGACATTGTCAAGGGCTTTTGTGACTCAAACCATCCAAAGTGTGAGTTCAGCTATACCAAGAGTATGCCTTGCAGTAAGTAATGTAATAAAAAAAAAAGGATAATAATATATTGATAGTATTTCCTTAAAGTTTAGAATAAGGTGAACAATTTTGAATTGAGAAAGACTACATTAAATAACTTATACTCCAGTATGTATAATGAAATATGCATGAGATAACAAGATAGTTTCAATGAGTATCATTTTACGCGGAATAAGTAGGATATATATATTTTTTTTTTTTGAAAAAATAAATAAAAATATAAGTATATATACATATGTGTGAAGGATTCTATTAGTGGTAATTATTTAAGACGGGAGATCCATGAGGGATGATCTCTGGTGATTATTTATCTCCGATTATTACTGCATAAATCAGAAGCCCCCTCTTCAGGGTAATTACCCCCACCCTGTCCCCATAGGGCCGGCCCACTAGAGCTATTGTCTTTGCTTGCCGTTTCGTACACTGTTATTATTTTTTGTACCTAACTCCCCTCTCCATCTCTCGGGCACCGGGGTCACAAGCCAGTCTGTCTCCAGCAGTCCTCCTCGCACCTGTAAAACCACTCTGGTAACCATTAATCACTTATCATAAATAATAATATTTAATTAATTTNTATATATATATATATAGACACACACACACAAATACACACACTACAACTACTAATGCTCATTTATTAATTATTTGTAGAAAATTAATCAACATTATGTACATGCTTTTTATGTCCATGTTTGTAAGTATATATATATTACCAATAAGCATATTTCTATTCATAATTGAATTGTAATTAATTTATATTAGTTATAAATATTTTTTAATTCAGCAGAATATGCATGTATGAATGTTACAGCTTTGTCCCTCATACTTTTACCAATTTATTATTTTCGTAAATCCGATCAAGGCAAGAAATGATTTTCCGAGGGAGGAAATATACTATCATACCTTCTGTAATCCGTCTTCATTGGTTTCTGCAAACCATCTTCCAGAAGATGGTTTACAGAAACCAATGAAGATGGACAATGGAAGGTATGATAGTTCTATATTCATTGGTGGTGGAAATAACCTTTTAGATTATTTACCTGAGAAAATATACGGTGACTTTCAAGTGAATAGAGATTTTAGAATCAAGTTTGAAGTTTTTCTATTAACAAAATTAATTCATCAATATGGTAAAATTAAACAATAAAACAACTATATAACAATAGGCACAATGTTGACTATAATGTAGAAAGTATTATAACCAAATATTATACCAGGAAAATATCCTAAGCATCTAAAAAAACAGCCAATCAAAGAGATTATTCCAGACAGTTTCCATTACATTTAGAACACTTTAAAATTGTATTAGGTGAGAAAGTTCAAGAACTTTCAGTGGTGGCTATAAAAAAAAGGCTAAATCTGCAAGGTTTGATATTAATAATGATTTTAATAATATGAAGTGTCTTTCACTGAAGAGTTCTTATAACTCTATGGTTTATTAAGTGTTTACCTACTATTTTCAGTTTTTTAATATTTTATTTGGGAATTATATGTTAAACAAAACTCTTTGAAACAGTATGAGTGCTAAAAAACAATGCAACTAATTACACGTGGATAGTAAAATAATTATTAAACTTACCTTTATTTCATCAAAACTGCTAAACTGTAATGTTTTGTACTTGTCTATAGGTGGCCTGATATACTCGCAGTAGTCACTACTTTTCACTTCCTAAAGAAAAAAAATCATAGAATCAGCACATACAAGCATGATTTATTAAATAACTTCACTGTCTTATTTATTTAAAACACAATAAACAATGTCCAAAAAAGGAATAGTTTCTGTCACAACATTCTCAAAAACATTCTTTGAACCATGTTAATTTATAAGACAAAATAAGGTAGAAAGGAAGTGTACTGCTAAGGGTTTCAATGGTTCCTTTGTTTTTCCTCCCTTTTCTTTTATATCATTTTCTATTACTCTCTTTCTCATATTTTTTTGGTTTACACTTTTAGGCTCATTGAGCAAGAGAAATATGTCTATTCCCTTGTGCATATTATAATTTTAGAAACAAAACAAGTTTTGGCTAGTGCAATACAAACATTATAATCAGAATATGTCCCAACATCAAATCAATCAAATTAGAAATAAGGAAAAATAGAAAATGGGAAAATGTGAGGAACTTTCATGTACACCCTTACCCTATTACAAATTAATTTCTTCTTGTAAAATAAATTTCATTGAAAATAAATAATTGTGTTTGCAGAGTGAAGCACAACAAAAAAAATCAAATTACATTAAGTAATTCCTAAAGTGAATAAAATACACTGCCGGACAAAATTAAAGGATCACTTACAAATATTTATATTATTATTACATAAGAGATAAAAATAGAAATTCCATTGCCCCAGACTGGACTTTGTGTTGTATCTTATCCAGTTAATCCTGTACCTGTTTATATTCCNTAGTAATTATTTAAGTGTTATTAAGGACCACCTCAGAGCACTGAGGGTTATGAGTGCTATTTATGGCACAAGCCTAAAATAATAACGAAATAACCTTTTTAGCTTACAAAAAAAAAAAAAAAAAAAAAAAAATTTCCAATATTCAGGTTTAGAGCACCCTACATCTCTAATGGTTCTGCTTTATTTGTATCTTTTTTTTTATTTTTTAAATTTTTATTTATTTATTACATTCTATTAAATAAAAACATTTTGTAATTTGGTTACATTGAAATTAAAAATGACATTCAATGTCAATCACATGAGGAGAGAAGGTGACCAATGATACCACTCTCAAGTATTTGTATCTAAAAACGGACTTTAGGTCAATGAAAATCGTCTTGAAGATCATAGAGTATCATTATATTCAAATTATACTCTGTATTATAAACTCTTACTTCTAAAGGCCGTCAAATAATTCTAAGGAAAATTAAAAATATTGTAATTGGTTAATAGATAGATATTATTTATAATAATAGATTTCGTTTTGTTAATTGTAAACAAAACCATTTAATCAAATTTTCAGAACGATGTCTTAATTTGGTGACAGACAAGTCTTAATTTATATCATCCACTGTTTTAATAAGAATTTACTTATAATCTTATTTAATGTATGTACGTTCTTCTGTAAATTATTGCATATAATTAGCTTATTACATTTAATTAGCATATTATCTATAACAATATTGAGTTATGACAAGCAAGTGACAGATGTATTAGCAATGACAGTTACAAATTTAAAATTTTTGTTTCATTTACCTCCATTTTAATTAAACGGTTTCAAAATTAAAATAATTTGATATTGAAAGTATTAAGATCATAAATGTCGAATTTGATAGCTGAACTTGCGAATTACATGATAATTAAGTAAGTCAAAATTATTCGACATTAGCAACAGGTTATAAGGAAACCTCACTCCATATTTTTAAATGTAAATTAATTCACATTTAAAAAATGATTCATTCAATTTAATACATATTTACAATTAATTTAATTAAAGTATATCTTCTAGAGCATAAAAACTTCTTGAATGTTACATTTGACAGTAAACATCCCCATAAGAATGGTTCGATTTTGGCATATTTAAGGACAAATTGCTATTAACTATTAAATGAAATATACTGAGTTTTATTGCATTAAAATAAATATTTTATCTAATTCCTAAGAATTAGAATTGTTCGACTTAAATAAGTGAGCTAGAACTCACGTAAATCCCCAACTTTAAAGTTTTAGCAATCAAATTAAAGTTCAAAGATTATTTTAAAATAAATCATTCATAAATACTAAGGACGAGGGACTTATAAAATATAAAATTTTATTATCGTTTTTGTCTTCTTTAATTGTATATACATATGTAAAATATTATAATAAAACTAAATTCTATAGTGAAATTTTTTTTTCCACCTGATTTGTGAAAAATATACATTAATAAAGATATTTAAAAAAAATTATATTTGTTATTTGCCACTTTTTGANGTGGAAGAGAAAAAGCAGAAAGTATTTATGACTGGAGCTACTTTCTTGTCACTGATGCAATTGATGTGCTCACCTATGAACTGTCTGGAACTCACGATCACCATGCAAGTGAGGAGGAAGAGGAAAGTTAGCTAGACAATGTCAGCTCCTCCGAGCATAAAACGATGTATTCGCCCTTCTCGTAGGTTAGACTCTCGCTAATGTGTTGGGAGTTAAATAAGTTATCTGGCTCGTCCCAGTGGTACAATGGAAGCACCATACCGGCCCGAAAAGCAGTAGATCCAGGTTCGAGCCCTGGCTGGGGCAGTTAGATTCTTTTAATCTATTCCCTCACATTAATTGTTTAAAAGTATTTGTTAAGGTTTTAATATCATAGTTGATATTTTCTCACGCACCATTAGCAATAAACTTTTATTGTTCAACATTATACAACTTATTGTAAATTAAAGAGTTTGAAGATTCAAAGAAAATGGAGGTTTAGGAAAAAACTGGCCTTCAGGAGCAACATTGCAGTAATAGCAGTATAGATGCACTCTGCAAGCATTTGCAGACAATGTCCAACGTCCTTTTCTTGAACACATTTTTGGCGATACCACCATACCTGCCACAAGGAAAATATAAAGCACTATATTGCTTTTGCGGAGGTCTCCATGTACTCATACAAAAATAAAGGCAATACGCACTGTTTTAAGAAATAAAACTAAGCAACGGCTTGCCCGAAGGGGCCCTTTTGAGTCTCCCAATCCTGGCGCAGCGAGTTGGAGTCCCGCCTTGAACAAGCCTTAACCTACAAATACAAGCCTGCCCAGAGTCATGTATGTTTAAAATCGGGCAGCAAGGGAAACCTTCAGATAGGCCCCACGCCCCATATTGATTATGTAGGAAGTAAAATTGTCTTTTAAATAAAATTTCATTGCGCTGAAACTACGCACACAGTATACACACACACACACACATATACACATATACTGATATAGTAAATAGACTGAATTCGATTTTATTATTCATGTAATTTGAGAGTGGTGTCATTGATCACTTTCTCTCCTCATGTGATTGTCTTTCATGTCCTTCTTCTTTTTTACTATTCATTGTAATAAAATTAAAAAATGTTTTTTTTAAATGTTTTTTACGGAATTTAATATGTAAATAAAGGTTAAAAAAATTATTCATGTATGTATGTATATAATTCTTAGTTGCGAACACTCGTGCGATATATATAGTAAATAAGAACTGGTAAGAGAAGGCGTGTAGTGAACACTCAAAAAGAAAAAAATACAATGAGTTAAATTTTTGGGGAGATTTTTCGCCCTTCGTCAGTGAGGAGGAATAGAGGAATATTTCGCCTTCTTGTTTTCAGTGTAGAGAAACGAAATTTTTTATTTGAAGTTCTTTTCTTTGTTTTTAGTTTTTGTTTTAAATTAAGTAATAATCACTACTTAATATAAAAATCCTATTTGGATTCACCTTTTCGACCACGTAGTCAGGGAGGGACTGTCTAGGTAACCATCCCATTAAACACCTATGGTCCTGGGTAAGCTTGATCACGTGTCTAATGATATAAGTGTGTGTTTGTGTGTATTCAAATTCTAATATTCAAGACACCAGGAGACGATACTGTCCCAAATATTATTTTTTGAAACTTAATGCAGATAATTCATATAGCATGTGTGTTTAACATCTGCCTTCGTAATGACTATTTCCTCCTAGCTTGAGAGAATGATTTGAACACTTCACAAGTCGAAAAATAACCCGAAAAATGAAACTGGTTAAATAAGTTCACCATTCTCCCTTCTCTTTTTAAAAATCAATAATATAAGATATGAAAATTTCTTATGAATAATTTCCTATATATACCAATTTGGTTTTCGATGGAAACTTTTAACTATCGACGAGCTACTATCTGTTTTTTATGTAAATTTCAGATGAAGAAAGAAAGTTAACTGCCAGAATTCTTATAGACGTCCCTTCTGTTTACGATAATAATGTTCTTATTTTTAAAATTAAGAAAATGGAGATCCCAAAATGCATTTTATAAATAATAACTCCATTCCTTTTAGACAAAACATTAAAAGTCTGTATGAATAATTGAGATAAAAGTATAAGACCCATTCATGTCGGTGTCCCCGAGTTCCAATTCTTAGTTTCCTTTAGTTCATCCTGTTCTGTCATAATATTTAAGAGCAATATCCACTTTTATTAGAGGTTTATACGGATTACACAAGATTACACTTATTTTGTAGCCTACCCTTAGGCATCTTCTTGTCTAAGACTCCACAGTCTGTCACCACCGATACAAACATTCAAAGATTCTAGCGCTTTGAAAACCACATCCACTGCCAAGTCGTGGTTCGTAAGGAAAGCGTGCAATAAGGAACATTGTCCGGGTTCCTAGGCGGGTACTCCAGACGCTTACAGGGCAATCACATACGAAGCCGGGAAGAAAACGAAATGAACTTCAAAGCTAATCAGTTTTGCGCATAGTTCGACTCAATTTTCTCTCGGTTATTACATAAATATGATCACAGGAGAAAAATAAAGTGATCCTAAACAAAAAATGACTTCAAAGAAGATATAAAAGGTATCAAGTCACATTAAACGGGATGGAGGGGGGGGGGGGGGGGGCGCCGGGCCCCCCCTCATGGGATCCGTAGGGGTCTCACGCTTCAGGGTTAAATCTCGCTTTTAGCAAGCTTTTATCGATAAATAAAAGCTTGTCCAGAGTCATAGATGTATAGAATGGGATGGTAACCTGGTATAGACCCTCCCTTTATAACCATAAGTGGTTGATAGGAAGGTTAACACCTACAAAAAACAACTACAACACCAAACAAAGTGATGAAGGTCCATTTTACCGGGAGCCTTATATGTAAAGATGGCTCTATTGGTCTAGTGGATTCTGGGAAACGATTGTTACTGCATCATCCTTTTAATACAAAAATAAAATAACCGATTTGAGCTCAAATAATTAAAATATAATTTAATTTATTGGAAATCACTCATAAATTAAAAAATAAAATAAAATACATGAATCATGGGGCATTTGATTGTAGACTGAAACAAAAATGAATGTAGTGTAAAATCAAAGTAATATCTGGGAAATTCAAAAATAACTATTTAAAGAAAAAATCAATTTAATTTTAACCAGAATATGCGATGCTTTTTTTCTTCCTTAAACATCAATTATTTAATGCCAATATCAATAATAATCAAGTCCAGACAATTTGGGGCTCACACAGTTTGAGCTTCTTTCTCAACTTCAGGGGGCGCCGTACAACAAAAAACTGATCGTTCCAAGATAAGCCATGCTACAATTTAAATAATAAAAATAAAATAAAAATGTTCTGTTATTAGTTATTTAATTCATTTTTAACCTCTGAGCTAGTAATTCAAAGTCGGAGAATAATAGAAACAATACTAGCCCATTATATTTTATTGCTTAGTAGTGTATAACCTTCTAACATATGTCAAATAAAAAAAAGGAATCTGATGACATAAACCACGACTCCTAAAAACATTTTAGCCAAAACTTTAATTATGTAAATATGTTATATTATTATTTAAATGGTACTATTTTTATTGTGTAATATCATATTATATTTAAATCTACTTGTTATATGTATCGGCATTATCTATGTGAATGTTAAACTGAAGATGAAGTAATGATATATTATTGGAATGAATAATAATAATAATAATAATAATCTTAGATTATTTCGCCTGAGACTAGGGCGAAGCAAGCTTAAATCTGTGGGGTTTTTTTAGGGTTGGGGGAGGGGGAGGGATTAAAAACTAAAACAAAGATGTCCTTTGTCGACTACTTCGTTTAAAATTTACCTCTGTGACCAAGTGGTTATGACAAGGAAGCCGTGGAAGGAATACGGTAGCCATGTTTGACGATCTAAGAGGGAGATTGGGAAGATTGGGAGTGAGAATTAAGAGAAGACAGAATCATAGGTCGTCCCACAGGGATGTAACGTTTACATGTTATGTCTGGAGTAAGTGTGATCGGGATATTCCAAGCAGCTCTTTGGTGCGAAACAATATCCCACCAGAATAAGCGGCTCACATATAGAATAAACATCTGTATTCAAAAGTTTAAACTGTGGAGATGGACTTATGATCCGAAGCTGAAATAACTGGATAGATTAGAGCATGATTAAATAAAGCATGTAAGCCCAGGGGTCCGTAAATGAGAGGATAGGTACGAGGGGTCTCTAATCACTTTTATTGATTATTGGGAGAGAAGAGATGACCAAAAATATTCCTTGTATTGAATGAGAGAAGTACAAATGGTTCTATTAAGTTTATAGAATGAAATATTTAAGTAATTTTTCATATTNAAAAACAACTTTCCCCCCCCACTTTTGTGCTTTTCTTTTTTCCTCATCCACCCTTTCCGCTGTGGATGACTCAGTCCTCCTCCCGCCTCTCTCGCCAATCAAGGGTTCTTAAGCGCGACTATGTTCTTTAAAAACGAATTGAAAGAAGAAGAAGCCCCCATCAGCGATTTCCTCCTTGAGGAGGGTAGGGAAGGGCTTGATTAACTGGAAAATTGTAGACGTAATTATCGTAATGAAGAAGCCCTCGGGATGCAGACTCCCCTGTCAGAATTGACGTCAATTTTCCCTGTCCGGTTAATGACAATGCAAGTTCCGCTGCCATCTTAATTATCGTTCTCAAATCTTAATGTGAAAAATTGAGGTTCAAGTTAAATAATTTATCTTACTTTAATATTTACTTAAGTTAAGCAAAATAATTCATTGAATTTTGATTTTTTTTTAAAGATCAAATGTTTTTCTTTGATTTATTGATAACTTTTGGAATGAATCAACGTACTTTATACTTTCTTTAACATAGTAATATTGGATAAACTAAACACATTCTTCGGTAATACAGATCACGAATATTATTTGAATTTGAACTTTCATTCCATTTCATGCAATCCTCCAGACTTATACAATATATCTCTTATTAATAAAGAAATCAGTGTTGATTTTATTAAACTGAAATAATTATTAGTCGAAAAATTATTAATCAAATATTATTAAGTCTACGGCGAAAAGAATTTGTGTGCTCGCTCTTGACATTTCTGGCAATACCCCTCCCCTATTAGTCCCATTTCGTATATTAACGTGCTTAACTTTCCATTTTTAATTTAAAACTTGAAAGCATTAATATTTGCCTATTTAAAAGAAACTAGAAAAAAAAAAAAGATTAGAAAAACAACTAATTATATGTGATAGGCCTTAAAATAAGAAATTAAGGTATAGGCAGACCCCACTCCTAATTGTTTAATTCTGCTGTAAAACTCCTAAAATATTTCTCTTATCTATTAACTAATCTGTATTGAGTTTCATTACACAAATCTAAATAATACGCCTTCTAGATAAAAAAAAAAAACAATTTTTTTGTTAGATGATTTTATTTGGGGTTCGATCAAGGTAGAACCAAAAAAAAAAAATACTAATTTAAAAAAAAGTGTATTTTTTTAAAAGATTATCTGCCAACTTTTCGGCTTAGATTGTAAGCCATCTTCAGGGCTATCATGAAGACGAGAGAGGACGTCCTGATCCTATGTTCACATTTCCATGACTAGATGGATTGGATTTCAGTCGTGGATATGTGAACATAGGGACAGGAAGTCCTCTCTCGTCTTCATGAAAGACAGCCCTGAAGATGGCTTACAATGTAAGCTGAAAATTTAGCAGATAATCTTTTTAAAAAAATACAATTTTTTTTTAATTTGTATTTTTTTTTGGATCTACCTTGATCGAACCCCAACTAAAATCATCTAATAATAATATCTACGGTTAATAAAACACCCCTTTTTAAACATTTTTTTGGCATTACAGATAATCCCCTTCTCCTATTTGTCCCATAATATCAACCTTTATTTCTACAGTTCTAAGAGATAAGCGAAATTGTATTAAGAAAAACTAATAATTTGGCTTATAAATAGCAAAATTTAAATTTAAAATTTTAAATCTCTCACAAACCTCCACTCTTTATAGCTTTATTTCGCTATTATTATAGCCTTTAATGATTATTTTTTCACGGAACAAATCTGTGTTGTTTCATTTCTATAAACGAAATGTTATGCCTGCTATATTAAAAAAAAAAAATATATTTCTCGTCTGATTTTGGTCATTAACGAAATTAGTCATTGTTTTGAATTAAAAGCTACATGCCACATTTTATTGAGAAAAACTGTAAACTGTGGCTTGTTGATTCACACACACACCACATACAGATATATATATATATA
>KZ807895.1:232151-242547 GCA_000696205.2 Oncopeltus fasciatus | reverse complement strand
AGAGAGAGACAGAGAGAGAGAGACAGAGAGAGAGAGAGAGAGAGAGAGAGAGAGAGAGAGAGACGGAGAGAGAGAGAGAGAGAGAGAGAGAGAGAGAGAGAGAGAGACGGAGAGAGAGAGAGAGAGAGAGTGGGGGCACCAGAGTAGCTTAAGTGATCGGTTCGGGTCATGCTATCCTGACGCTACGGGTTGAAATTCAACCCAAGGCGACCTTTTATTTATTTATTTATTTTATTTTATTTTTTTTTTTACTTTGGGACTCATAAAACTAAAACCTTAGTCACGTTACCCACTAAAACTCCTCCTCCTAGGCGGCCCCTGGTGGGGCATTGCGTGTCGAGGTTTCTCTATGTGTCTCTTCAATGAGAAAACCCTTGGTTGTCCTGTTCTAAAATTGGTGTACTCCCAGTCCTCACGGCGCTAGTGGGCATCGGAGGACATTTTCACGAAAGTTTTTCGCAGTTCTCTTTGCACTCTGTAAAGTGCCTTGGTTCTGGGCTCCAGTCGTAAGTAGTCCTGCTACAGGCGGAGTCTCGCATGGTCGATCCTCCGGCATCTGAACAGGACGTGCTACATGCCTTCTTGCACCTCGCTGTCGCACTTGTCGTAAATGGGGAAGTCTTGAGTGTTCCGTGTCCTGATAAGAACTGTTCGTCCGATGGTCGGGTTTAATAAAATCTCTCATTCGCTCGCCGATGGTCGGGAACCATGTTCCAGTGACTTCTCCTTTATTAGAAGCCATCCACAACTAGTTCCAGGTCACATGGATTGCGAGGCGCACTCTTTACTTTCTGTCTTCCGGGTGCTCGGTTACCACGTCTGCGGCCTCTGTTATAAGATATATTGTCCTTTGGGGTAAGCCTCTTTCTGCTCTTTAGGTCGCCTCACGGGCTATATACTGAAAACATACCCTAAGTTAGAATAGGGTGTTGAAAGTCTAGGGTTATAACCTTCTAGATAGCCCCTTCCTCCAGACCCTCTGTGGTAAAAAGGGAGGCTAATGCTAATTAAAAAAAATTACATTTATATATATTCATAATTGGATGAGCTTAGTAATGGTTGAAATCAGTTGTGAGGATAAGGTTATTAAAATGAATACTAAATTGAAATATCGTCAATATTTTCTTTACCGTTTGGGAAACAAAGAATATTGAACATATTCTTTAGGTCGCCTCACGGGCTATATACTGAAAACATACCCTAAGTTAGAATAGGGTGTTGAAAGTCTAGGGTTATAACCTTCTAGATAGCCCCTTCCTCCAGACCCTCTGTGGTAAAAAGGGAGGCTAATGCTAATTTAAAAAAATTACATTTATATATATTCATAATTGGATGAGCTTAGTAATGGTTGAAATCAGTTGTGAGGATAAGGTTATTAAAATGAATACTAAATTGAAATATCGTCAATATTTTCTTTACCGTTTGGGAAACAAAGAATATTGAACATATTCTTTAGGTCGCCTCACGGGCTATATACTGAAAACATACCCTAAGTTAGAATAGGGTGTTGAAAGTCTAGGGTTATA
Organism: Oncopeltus fasciatus; assembly: GCA_000696205.2. Classification (NCBI taxonomy): domain Eukaryota; kingdom Metazoa; phylum Arthropoda; class Insecta; order Hemiptera; family Lygaeidae; genus Oncopeltus; species Oncopeltus fasciatus. The sequence continues at coordinate 241,021 of KZ807895.1, read as the reverse complement.
ACCTTCTAGATAGCCCCTTCCTCCAGACCCTCTGTGGTAAAAAGGGAGGCTAATGCTAATTTAAAAAAATTACATTTATATATATTCATAATTGGATGAGCTTAGTAATGGTTGAAATCAGTTGTGAGGATAAGGTTATTAAAATGAATACTAAATTGAAATATCGTCAATATTTTCTTTACCGTTTGGGAAACAAAGAATATTGAACATATTCTTTAGGTCGCCTCACGGGCTATATACTGAAAACATACCCTAAGTTAGAATAGGGTGTTGAAAGTCTAGGGTTATAACCTTCTAGATAGCCCCTTCCTCCAGACCCTCTGTGGTAAAAAGGGAGGCTAATGCTAATTTAAAAAAATTACATTTATATATATTCATAATTGGATGAGCTTAGTAATGGTTGAAATCAGTTGTGAGGATAAGGTTATTAAAATGAATACTAAATTGAAATATCGTCAATATTTTCTTTACCGTTTGGGAAACAAAGAATATTGAACATATTCTTTAGGTCGCCTCACGGGCTATATACTGAAAACATACCCTAAGTTAGAATAGGGTGTTGAAAGTCTAGGGTTATAACCTTCTAGATAGCCCCTTCCTCCAGACCCTCTGTGGTAAAAAGGGAGGCTAATGCTAATTTAAAAAAATTACATTTATATATATTCATAATTGGATGAGCTTAGTAATGGTTGAAATCAGTTGTGAGGATAAGGTTATTAAAATGAATACTAAATTGAAATATCGTCAATATTTTCTTTACCGTTTGGGAAACAAAGAATATTGAACATATTCTTTAGGTCGCCTCACGGGCTATATACTGAAAACATACCCTAAGTTAGAATAGGGTGTTGAAAGTCTAGGGTTATAACCTTCTAGATAGCCCCTTCCTCCAGACCCTCTGTGGTAAAAAGGGAGGCTAATGCTAATTTAAAAAAATTACATTTATATATATTCATAATTGGATGAGCTTAGTAATGGTTGAAATCAGTTGTGAGGATAAGGTTATTAAAATGAATACTAAATTGAAATATCGTCAATATTTTCTTTACCGTTTGGGAAACAAAGAATATTGAACATATTCTTTAGGTCGCCTCACGGGCTATATACTGAAAACATACCCTAAGTTAGAATAGGGTGTTGAAAGTCTAGGGTTATAACCTTCTAGATAGCCCCTTCCTCCAGACCCTCTGTGGTAAAAAGGGAGGCTAATGCTAATTTAAAAAAATTACATTTATATATATTCATAATTGGATGAGCTTAGTAATGGTTGAAATCAGTTGTGAGGATAAGGTTATTAAAATGAATACTAAATTGAAATATCGTCAATATTTTCTTTACCGTTTGGGAAACAAAGAATATTGAACATATTCTTTAGGTCGCCTCACGGGCTATATACTGAAAACATACCCTAAGTTAGAATAGGGTGTTGAAAGTCTAGGGTTATAACCTTCTAGATAGCCCCTTCCTCCAGACCCTCTGTGGTAAAAAGGGAGGCTAATGCTAATTTAAAAAAATTACATTTATATATATTCATAATTGGATGAGCTTAGTAATGGTTGAAATCAGTTGTGAGGATAAGGTTATTAAAATGAATACTAAATTGAAATATCGTCAATATTTTCTTTACCGTTTGGGAAACAAAGAATATTGAACATATTCTTTAGGTCGCCTCACGGGCTATATACTGAAAACATACCCTAAGTTAGAATAGGGTGTTGAAAGTCTAGGGTTATAACCTTCTAGATAGCCCCTTCCTCCAGACCCTCTGTGGTAAAAAGGGAGGCTAATGCTAATTTAAAAAAATTACATTTATATATATTCATAATTGGATGAGCTTAGTAATGGTTGAAATCAGTTGTGAGGATAAGGTTATTAAAATGAATACTAAATTGAAATATCGTCAATATTTTCTTTACCGTTTGGGAAACAAAGAATATTGAACATATTCTTTAGGTCGCCTCACGGGCTATATACTGAAAACATACCCTAAGTTAGAATAGGGTGTTGAAAGTCTAGGGTTATAACCTTCTAGATAGCCCCTTCCTCCAGACCCTCTGTGGTAAAAAGGGAGGCTAATGCTAATTTAAAAAAATTACATTTATATATATTCATAATTGGATGAGCTTAGTAATGGTTGAAATCAGTTGTGAGGATAAGGTTATTAAAATGAATACTAAATTGAAATATCGTCAATATTTTCTTTACCGTTTGGGAAACAAAGAATATTGAACATATTCTTTAGGTCGCCTCACGGGCTATATACTGAAAACATACCCTAAGTTAGAATAGGGTGTTGAAAGTCTAGGGTTATAACCTTCTAGATAGCCCCTTCCTCCAGACCCTCTGTGGTAAAAAGGGAGGCTAATGCTAATTTAAAAAAATTACATTTATATATATTCATAATTGGATGAGCTTAGTAATGGTTGAAATCAGTTGTGAGGATAAGGTTATTAAAATGAATACTAAATTGAAATATCGTCAATATTTTCTTTACCGTTTGGGAAACAAAGAATATTGAACATATTCTTTAGGTCGCCTCACGGGCTATATACTGAAAACATACCCTAAGTTAGAATAGGGTGTTGAAAGTCTAGGGTTATAACCTTCTAGATAGCCCCTTCCTCCAGACCCTCTGTGGTAAAAAGGGAGGCTAATGCTAATTTAAAAAAATTACATTTATATATATTCATAATTGGATGAGCTTAGTAATGGTTGAAATCAGTTGTGAGGATAAGGTTATTAAAATGAATACTAAATTGAAATATCGTCAATATTTTCTTTACCGTTTGGGAAACAAAGAATATTGAACATATTCTTTAGGTCGCCTCACGGGCTATATACTGAAAACATACCCTAAGTTAGAATAGGGTGTTGAAAGTCTAGGGTTATAACCTTCTAGATAGCCCCTTCCTCCAGACCCTCTGTGGTAAAAAGGGAGGCTAATGCTAATTTAAAAAAATTACATTTATATATATTCATAATTGGATGAGCTTAGTAATGGTTGAAATCAGTTGTGAGGATAAGGTTATTAAAATGAATACTAAATTGAAATATCGTCAATATTTTCTTTACCGTTTGGGAAACAAAGAATATTGAACATATTCTTTAGGTCGCCTCACGGGCTATATACTGAAAACATACCCTAAGTTAGAATAGGGTGTTGAAAGTCTAGGGTTATAACCTTCTAGATAGCCCCTTCCTCCAGACCCTCTGTGGTAAAAAGGGAGGCTAATGCTAATTTAAAAAAATTACATTTATATATATTCATAATTGGATGAGCTTAGTAATGGTTGAAATCAGTTGTGAGGATAAGGTTATTAAAATGAATACTAAATTGAAATATCGTCAATATTTTCTTTACCGTTTGGGAAACAAAGAATATTGAACATATTCTTTAGGTCGCCTCACGGGCTATATACTGAAAACATACCCTAAGTTAGAATAGGGTGTTGAAAGTCTAGGGTTATAACCTTCTAGATAGCCCCTTCCTCCAGACCCTCTGTGGTAAAAAGGGAGGCTAATGCTAATTTAAAAAAATTACATTTATATATATTCATAATTGGATGAGCTTAGTAATGGTTGAAATCAGTTGTGAGGATAAGGTTATTAAAATGAATACTAAATTGAAATATCGTCAATATTTTCTTTACCGTTTGGGAAACAAAGAATATTGAACATATTCTTTAGGTCGCCTCACGGGCTATATACTGAAAACATACCCTAAGTTAGAATAGGGTGTTGAAAGTCTAGGGTTATAACCTTCTAGATAGCCCCTTCCTCCAGACCCTCTGTGGTAAAAAGGGAGGCTAATGCTAATTTAAAAAAATTACATTTATATATATTCATAATTGGATGAGCTTAGTAATGGTTGAAATCAGTTGTGAGGATAAGGTTATTAAAATGAATACTAAATTGAAATATCGTCAATATTTTCTTTACCGTTTGGGAAACAAAGAATATTGAACATATTCTTTAGGTCGCCTCACGGGCTATATACTGAAAACATACCCTAAGTTAGAATAGGGTGTTGAAAGTCTAGGGTTATAACCTTCTAGATAGCCCCTTCCTCCAGACCCTCTGTGGTAAAAAGGGAGGCTAATGCTAATTTAAAAAAATTACATTTATATATATTCATAATTGGATGAGCTTAGTAATGGTTGAAATCAGTTGTGAGGATAAGGTTATTAAAATGAATACTAAATTGAAATATCGTCAATATTTTCTTTACCGTTTGGGAAACAAAGAATATTGAACATATTCTTTAGGTCNCTTGATGACTATGTATCTGCTACTTTGTGCTGTTACTTTCCTACAAATACCACGCCGTGTATATTATAAATGCTTGATGACTTGAGTATCTGCTATTTTGTCCTGTTACTTTTCTACAATAGCACAACGTTTGTATTGTAAAGACTTAGTAGCATATTTATCTACTTCTTCGTCGTACCAATATCAGTCATGGTTCGTGGTAAAATTTTGATAACTATGTATCTGCTACTTTCCTACTATTCTCTTTGTAAATCGTAAATATTATTGTTCTTTTACGTCCTAATCAATAAATATCTGTATTGTTTGATTTAGAAACATTCTGGTGTTCAAAAGGGTAGACTAAATTGAAAATAAAAGGAGATTAGGATACACAGTATTTTGGATTTACAGATAATTTTGTACATTTGAAATTTGCTCTGAAGAAATGTTCCCCTAAAATTAATTGCTTAAGAGTTACGTTAGGGAAAAAAAAGGAAGAATTTATTATAATAATATTCTCCTTGACTTTTGAGGGATAGATTGGTATAATCGCTTACTTGAATTCCTTCAGATATAGTAACAGTAGATGGAATCCTCTAATCAAGTCATTTGCATAAATGTTCCAGATAGTGGGGTTGGAAGCTATTCATTTGGGAGTATCGACTTTTTTGCATGACTGGGCCCATCAGATCTATTTAATTTTTTATTCAAGTGAGCTCTGAGTTAATGATTTATTCCTGTCTGGCTTATATTGTTCAAAATAAATATGTATTCATTTATGTATCGTATATGCACATTAGAATATAGTTATCGGCTTCTCTCGGGTGCTGTCGGGATTGACGAGGCGAGAGGTGGCCAGGTAGATTGGCAGTTCACACTTCCCTCCCAGAGGGATTTGTGGCTTTTACCCCCCGGGACTTTGGGGTCGAACGTTCAACCTTGCTCCATCGCAGGACCTGAGTGCTGGATCCTTCAAAGTCTTCATCAATATCATGGTATCATGAATATGAATGTCATTTTAAGAGAGTATTTTTTAAAAAGAAACTCCTCAAGAAATTATCCTGGCATTATCTACTACTCGAATTTAAAAGAAAAGATAACTGAAACAATCTTAAAGGTATTCTAATTTGATTTTTCATCAAATCTTGGCGTTAAGAGTTCTCCTACTGACACGCCTCTAAAATTCCTAAACATTATTATCTTCCAAGTAATTTACAGTCTATAGATAAAAAAGTATTCAAATTTTATACCACTTCAAAACATTTTTCTTGATAGAAAGGAGAGGTATAAAGTTTTCGAAACGAAGCAGGTGTGAAATTCCTTTCATCAAACACTTATCAGAAACATAAGTATATACCAAAATACATACATTTATTTTAAATAGGTATTTTTTTTGGATTTACCTTGACCGAACCCCAACTAAAATCATCATCTCATAAGAATATACAAGTGAATGATTGTATCTAGTATCTAGTACTATTATTGTGTATAAATAGATTAAAGGTTACAAATCGAGAAAAAAAAACCTGTCGTGGAAACAACCTCGTAGTTCTCTAAAATCAAGGTAGCGAGAAAAAATTGTTACTTTTTTTTAAGAGGAAGGCTTAAATAAAAAAAATTTATTTTTTGCTCAGTGATTGATTAGTAATACTTTATATTTCATATATGAAAATAGTATTATTATAAGAGTTAATAAAAGATAATAATTTGCTATGGTATTAAAAGTTGAAAACAGTAAATAGTTGGAAGAATAAAAGAAAGTTAAATCCCTTAGTAGCTGCCATAAATAAACCAAGTAGATTTTTCTTTCTCTCTCTTTTAATTTATTGTTTTTCTTAATGATGGACATTTAAAAAAAATAGAATGACTTATTTGATCTTACAACACTCAAAGAGCAGTCTGAGCAAGTGGTGTGATTCCTAAGGTTGTCTATAGAATGTTCAAGATGAAAGTGCTCAAACTTCGTAATTAAATTCTTAAATATTTACCTTAATAAGCGTTTTTATTAGATATTTGAGAAAATTGTACTTCTACCTATATAAAGTTTTGGAGAAAGTTTTCTTTAAACACTAATTATATCTAAGATATTACGTTTAGATATCTAAGGTACTGCTAAACTTTCCTTTGTACAATAAAACCAATCATTTCAAGAGAAAATCGTAAAAATCAGTGATATTTTCATTATTACGTGTCCAACTCTACCCTGCCCAAATATCCTAAATTATCACTAGTCTCAGATTTTCCTCTCGAATATCCCTATTCCTTAGTGGGTTTTTTGTCTCACTGCAAACCTGATAGCCCAATCCCTGTCCCCAGTCTTCTATCTTTATAAAACTTTCATTTAAAACTAATTATATCTGTTACATGAATAATAATATCTTTTTATTTATTTTAGTAATTACATACTGCACAGCGTGCATCTTATTATATCTAAGATATTACGTTTACATATCTAAGGCACTAATAAACTTTATTTTGTAGATAAATCCAATCATTCCAAGATAAAATCTTAAGGATCAGTACGATTTCTCTTATTACGTGTCCAACTCTACCCTGCACAATGATTTTAAATTATCACTAGTCTCAGACTTTCCTCTCTTGTATATCTATTCTGTAGAGGGTTTCTGTCTCACCGTAAACCCTTAGCCCAATCCCTGTCCCCAGTCTATATCTGAGATATTACGTTTATATATCTTAGGTACTGCTAAGTCTTCTTATGCGCAATAAATCCTATCATTCCAAGAGAAAATCTTAAAAATCAGTGATATTTTTCTTATTACGTGTCCAACTGTACCCTGCCCAAAGATTTTAAATTATCACTAGTCTCAGATTTTCCTCTCGCATATCCCTATTCCGTAGTGGGGTTTTGTCTCACCGCAAACCCTTAGCCCAATCCCTGTCCCCAGTCTACAATCTTTATAAAACTTTCATTTAACACTAATTATATCTAAGATATTACGTTTACATATCACAGGCACTAATAAACTATATTTTGTACATAAATCCAATCATTCCAAGAGATAATCTTAAGGATCACTACGATTTACCTTATTTCGTGCCGAACTCTACCCTGCACAATGGTTTTAAATTATCACAATCTCTGACTTTCCTATCTTATATACCTATTCCTTAGTCACCTTCCGTTCCACACTAAATTCTTATCCCAATCCCTGACCTCAGTCTTCAGTCTCTGCAATCCACCCAGCCTTAAGCATATGTTTGAGATAGTTGTTAATAAATTCTGATGATTGTATTGTGGCCTGTAGATTGTCGTGGATTATGGATTATGATTTGAGAACCTAAGTTGATTGTTGGTTGTTGATCGGCCGTAACTCTTGCTACCTCTGCTATTGAGTCTACATGAGTCGTTATTGAGTCGCTTTAAGTGGGAAAATGCGCTTAAAACTTGCAGGCACATGGCCTAGTGCTTGAGTAAACACTTTACTGATTCCACAAGGGAGGAAAGGCTAGCCATTGGTTCTTCTTGTTAGATCCAAGGAGCTAAGAGATATTGGATAGGCCTATGATTAGGGGTGGAATGTGGGATATTAGAAAACTTTTATCGTGGAAAGGGATGAGGGGGTTGGTGGTAAGATGGCTGCTTCCAGCAAACTGCACGACCCTTCGGCACAAGTTGACGACCAAACTGCCCTACACACGCCCCGACCGTAAAGACTCTGAGGGCCGGGTTGGCGTAAGGGCACGCATGAGTCGGGCCTTTATGCAGATTTCCAACGCATGGAGATACTTAAAAATGAAATAAATGAAAATGAAAAATAATCCTTATTTAAATAGTGTATTTGTTGTGGTATTTAATCCCACATTAATCCTACATCCTACATTATTTTTATACAATAAATGCAAGGGGATAGAATAAAAATATCTTATAAATATTTTTTGTGTATATAATCCCATGTAAATTTTAACAATTTTTAGTGCAAGGGGACAGAATAAAAAATCTAACTGTCCCAGCCAGGACTAGAACCTGGATCTCCTGTTATCCGACGTATCTTCGTCGGCCTCGGTGGTTGGACTCTTGACACTAGTGAGGGGAATTTAATAACTTATCAGACTTGTCCCTGTAGTGGAAAATGCACCGGCCCGGATAGCAGGAGATCCAGGTTCAAGTCCTGGCTGAGACAGTTAGATTTTTTATTTTATTTCCTTGCACTAGAAATTGTTAATAATATTTTACTACCTCAGCCGGGACTTGAACCCGGATCTCCCGCTTTCCGGAAAGCATGCTATCTTTTACACCACCGAAGCTAGCCAGAAAATTCATTCTTCATTTATCGCATAAAATGAATGTGGGATTAAATACTATAAATAATTCACTATTTAAATAAAGAAATAAAAGAAGAAAAAAAAACGAAAGTCCAACTAATAGCTGACAATGTTTTCTCCTTCAAGCATAAGACGATATATTCGTCTTACTCGGGGGGTTTAGACTCCCAGCGTTGGAGTAAAGAGTAACATTTCAGCCCGGCAAGCAAGAGATCCGGGTTCGAGTCCAGGCTGAAAATTGTATTCTATTCCCTTGCATTTATTGTATGATATATAACCTGATACAATAATAATAATAAATATTATGTAAATTAATTATTACAAACTTTTTTAATTTT
>KZ807895.1:185169-232143 GCA_000696205.2 Oncopeltus fasciatus | reverse complement strand
TTTTATAAATTAATTATAAAATAAATTATTATTTAATAATATAAATTAGGAGTATAATTAGATTTTGCATTGTTTAAATTGTAATTTTAGTCGAAAATAAAACTAAGGGAAGTTCTTAATTCAACAATTTGAAATATGCTTCGTATTGAGGTACATACATATGTATTTATCCGCCATGTATTTGTTTTGATTAGATATATTCTTTTGTACTCTGCATTCATATACGATTGAATGCGGTTCTGATTATTTATCTTACAGGCATTCATGTATCCTCTTTTCATTCCAGTATAATTTAGAATTCATTCAGAAATAATGAATACCCCTTGTGTACCTTGAAAATACATTTGTTACATCATTCTCCAGCCCACAACTGTATTACATTATCAAAATTACATAAATTAAAATATCTCTTATAATACCAATATTATGCATGGTTTCACTGAGAACAATAAAACGAATTTTAAAGAAATGTTTTGTCAGTTTTGAGGGGAATAAAAATTGTGTAACTTTTTTAATGTGTTTTATACTCACGGTATACGCCAAACAAAATCATTTCTTGTAGAATATTCTAATTCCTTTACCAAACGAACTTATCATAATTAATCTATTCCACGCAAAGCAAACACAGACACACACACACACACACACACACACACACACACATATATATATATATATATATATATATACCTACTCTGTAGTGTCGACAACATTTAAAATTTTTAAAAAATCCGTCATCTAAGAACTGCGCAAACCAAGCGAGTATCACAGAGCCGTAGGTAATGAACATATGTATTTCCCTTGTCATGTGGACCCCCACTCCCTATGTTTTCATTTACTTATAACAAGTAATGTTATAATGGACATGTTTTCAATAAAGGGACAATGTATAAAAATAACCTACTTAAATGGCCTCGGAAGTACAGTATAGGTAAAAGCTATGTGTCCCTGAGGATGACACAAGGCCGACCTGGAGGGGAGAGGTGGTGGGAGGCACTCAGCCACGCAAGTTAACTATAAAATATTATCTTTATTGTGAGACTTTTGTCAAAACACAACTATATTCAGTTGAATACGGACCGTGACAGTGAACGTATGTATTCGGCCAGAAGATGGACAATGTCCGAAAGCGCTCGCCAACGGGAGATGGTGTACAGAAACCAATGAAGACGAAGAATATAAGGTATGAGAGTTCAATAGATTTTCACCAAAAACAAATACATTTAAGATATTTGGCTAAATTACATTATTTTTGGTTGATGTTATTTAAAAGTAGACCTTACCAACTTCAAATTTATATTCTTAAATATCTTTCCTTTCAGATAGCAATAGGCCCAAAAGTTGTTTTTTCAAACTATTTACTATATATATATATATTGGATAGGCCTATGATTAGNTATATATAGTGTTTAAATAAATAGAAAAAAATGCATATGTTTAAATAATAAAAAAAGGAAAAATATGCAGACATTGATAATAATATAAAACTAAAAATTTTTTGGGGAGTAAGTTACCTCTCAACAGAAAGAATTAAAAATTTACTGAGTAAATTAATTTTATTTTACTGAGGAGTAAATTTTTACTTCTCTTCGAACAAATAGCGATTTATTTACCCCAAAGAATTATTTTTACATTTCATTATTCCTCTATTCATTTGGACATAGTTGTGCCATTATATTTATAAATATGCTTTAGCTTTAAACTAACAGCTTGAGTCTTATGCTAAAGAAATTAGCCAGAGTTTTCGGTCGGAATCAGAAAAATAAATAAGATGCTCTAAAATTGTTTGGTAATTATTTATTATTCCATTTCTGTCTGTTCATTCTAATGTACCATTATATAAGTGTATTGTATTTCAGCTCTGATGATGATTTACAAGTAAAGTCGAAACTTTGGCCAAAATGAAATAATTATCCAACAATTTTGTATTTTATTTACATTAATAGTGGCCAAAACCCTGACTAATTTCTCCAGCATTATTTAATTAAACAAACATATTTTTTTTAATTTATTATTCCTAAACTTTAGAAACTTTTATGAGTTTTTAAGTTAACTAAAAAAAACAATATATATTTAAAAAACCTGGTTGAGTCTTCCCTGAACTAGCAAACTGGACTTTAGCTAATGGCGAGAATGCACTTCTTCTGCATTGTTGAAATAAAAGTAGGGTGATGTTTTATCGTTTCATGACTGCTTCAAGGGGGCATGCATGCAAGGCTGTGAGTTGCGTGCAGTGGCAGTAGGCGCCGCATAACGATAATTATATTACATCGATTTGTCGCTATTATCACCGTTGGAAGAGTATTATATATACATTTTTTAGGAGGGGAAATACGGCTTTAAAATAATAAAAAAAGTATTCAGTCTTTGTTCCTCGTCCATTTATACTCACGTCCACGATTCTTTTAAACACATGGAATATATTTCAATCAGTGGAAAAGCTTCTCGAACAATCCCATTCTATTCTCTAAGCCCTAGAGACTTTCTTTCCGTCTTACCCCCTCCTTCGTGATCCTAAGGTGTTGAACGCCAAAATAATAATAAATAAAAGTTTGGTCCAAAAGGAGAGTTTTTTGACCGTAGATATTATTCTTAGATGATTTTAGTTGAGGTTCGGTCAAGGTAGATCCAAAAAACACAAATTTAAAAAATTTATTTTTTAATATAGGATTATCTACCGACATTTCATGGAAATGTGTTCACACGTCCTTAGGGACAGGTCGTCCTCTCTCATCTTCATGATAGCCCTGAAGATGGCGGCAAATAATCCTTTATTAAAAAATAACTTTTTTTAAATTTGTGTTTTTTGGATCTACCTTGACCGAACCCCAACTTAAATCATCTAAGAATAAAAGTTTGGTCTGTAAATGAGTATTTATTCTTCAGAATATTTTGGAGACCACTATAATTGATTATTAGAAGATATTTTTTGTCGGGTTTCTGCCCAAATTGATCTAAAAAATAAAATTTAAAAACTCTCTGTGAATATCAGTCATAAGCATGTAACCCAGGTGACGCGAGGTCCCCTCTCGCTTCATCAGGGCGATGATGGATTACAATGTAAGCAAAAACGCAGATAATTAAAAAAAAAAAACTTATTTAATTAAATTGTATTTTTTGGATCAACCTTGACCGAACCCCAACAAAAAAATATTTACTAAAAATCTTTACGGTTGAAAATTCTCCATTCAAACTAAAACTTACTATTTGCAAGAAATTAAATAACCAATTTGATAAGACACTATTTAATTTTATCTCGATGACAATTATATTACATCAATGGGTATTATATTGATGTATCTTATATGAATGTATATAATATCAATGAGAATTATATTAATATATTGGGTATTATATTTATAGTATTTATACCAAGAGATAATTTGACCTACTCTAGGTGCGGAGATGGACTAACATTGCATGGCAGGAACCAATCAGTGATTTTCTTTCTTACAGTTTCGTACAATAAGCGGCCTTTTCTTTTAAATAATTATATTAATTAATTTATATTAATTTGTTAATATTACCTAATTTCCGAGATGATATGAAGCGTACTATGTCCTATTTCATCAGGTTGTGTAACTTCTCATTGTCGAGATGCCTCTTGTTTGTACAGGAACATAGATACGTCTAAAGACTTATCTCTCAAATAGTCTGTACGCCATTTTGTTTTTGGAGCCAGATTTCTAAACCAAAACAGACCACAGATTTGGCCTGGGTCTTTTTATAACTTGATTTATATAATCNACTGTACAAAAAAGTTTATGCATGCCAATTTTGGTCATTCATGAGTAATAACTGATACAATTGTATACCCGTATGAAAAGTGAGTTACCAAATGTCTTTGGTTATGATATAGATATTCAAAAGAATAAATGGTGTGCAACTTTTATTATAGTTTTTTATTTCTATTTTTTTTTTTGTATGTGTTTTTGATTGTTTTGTTATTTAGTGAAATATTTGCAATATGGCGCAAAGTATAATAAAAGGAAGGCTATTAAGCGATCATTGTAATTTATTACAATGGCTGAAGGACTTAGCTCATCGTGGACATGACGGAAGCATGCACTGATATGAAGAACCTCCTTGGCGATGGGAAAACAGGCCTGGCAGTGTAACCTCTCTCTGGGGCTGCATTTGCGAGGCCAGGGGTCTCTAAGCAGCTACTGGAGGCCTCGTTAGGGCTAATTGATGGCCAGGGAGCGCTAGTATCGCCCGCGGGGGGGGCATAGCACCCCTTCAATATGTATGCTCTCTTCAGAGAACCTTAGGGGCTGTTCATGAGTTACCCCGGTCTTCCTGGAGACATCTTGCGTGGAGTTCATTCACCGTCAGGAAACGCTCTGGAGGCGGAAAGGTAGAACGCTCCCAGGAAATTATCACATCGATTTATTATCAAAATAAATAATTAAGCAAGTAAAAAAAAGTCTTTTCTCAGCAGATACCTTAAAGAGTTTCAGAAATCTTTCCTGCGCAAAGTACATCAGGCTAAAAGATTAACATAAAACAGTCCAAGATTACCTACAAAATCAACCATACCTAAATTTAATCCTGCTATTAGTTGCCTTATGTCATTGGACTTTTTTGCTTAAGCGAAATTGTCAGAGACAACGCCTATAACCTTCCTTTCTTTGTTGGCGAAACCTCTACATATGAAAACACTTTTACTGACAGCTACGGCAGATGGCAATATATATATTTCTTATTACTCCCACATAAATGAGAAGTTGCTGAACCTTGAGAAGAGAAAGGAAGGGTCCAGAAATATGTAATACTACTGGTGAAATTTCATCACGGGCAGAAATTCACTAGAAAAAAACACTAGATCTGAAAAGTAAGCTAAGGTTTGTGACAGGACTGACCACAATCGCTCTTAAAATATATGCTTAAAAAGATCTTTGAGGTCTGTCCATTTTGGACGGATAAATATCCCTCGGATCAGTAAAACCACCCGAAAAACAATATCTGTGTGTGTGTGTACTCGACTGTTTACATGTACGATACATTCATCTCGGTTATTATATATTTATGTATGCAAATACATTAGGACGATATACCAGTAGGGGGTTGGGAGTTGCGCAGGTTAGCCTACCACAGGAGGTAGCTTGCGGTTTACGGTGGGGGGGGGGGGGGTATGTAGGCCCGCCGCAGGCTATCTGTCCCTCGAGGCACCCCTACATTTTCTACTAGCGCCTAGGAGATCGCTCCCACCACACTGACCACTACCCACTCTCCCACTTTAATTTGTTCTAACCCACCGAAACCCCACAGAAGAAACAGCGAGTGAACTCTCTGTTACTCATTAAAAAAAAAAAAAAAAGTTATGCTCAGCCAACTACAAATATCATTACAAGAGTAATGTAAATGTATTGCCTTAATCTTGGTACATGCCAAGGATCGTATAGCCAAGTTCAGGAATAACTGGGGTGAGAATTTGCTATATTTTGTGGTCTAGGGAATAAGGGGGTACATTTCGGAAAGTATCAAATTTCAATCGCAAGTGGACCAAGTGGTTTGTTAGTGAATAGTTAGTGAGTCTAATAGAAAGAAACGCATAAGCTTCGTACTTCAAGCGGATTTCCAGTAAAGGGGGGTATGGATTGTACTAAATAGATAATTTGATCTTACAAATATGAGAGGAGAATTTATAAACAATATAATCGGTGAAAAATAAATAGTTTCCTCTTATAATCTAAAAAAATACTGTTAATTTACAAAGAAAAGTGACCAGTCCGATCCTCAAATGAAGAAAAATAGAAGAGAAAAGTTCAAAAAAACTTATTCAATTTCGAACACTGAATTAAATGAAAATCGTCAATATAACGAAAATATATAGAAATTAATACGTGTAGCTTATAATAATATTTTCATATGGGAAAGTTATCATGAAAATCTGATACTAAGTGAAATATTAAAGAATGTAATTTGAATTATCGTGTGGGACTTCTTATATTTACATTTACATGCTAAATTATGTTTAAGCTATCTATATATTTTACTAATGTAATTAAATTTCTGCCCTAATCCGATAATTAAGTGATAATTAGGAGACCGATTTGAATAATTATGTTTAATTCCAATTTTTATGACAAAAAATTATTTTTAGGAATTATCGATCAAGCATTACCATAAGGTCTTTATCCAAATCAAACATTTATGTGTTTTATTACTATTATTATTATTTAACCCCTATTGATTTTTTAATTTAGATGGCCGGCTTTTTTTTTTAACTTTTTTGAAAAATACTATTCGTTGCAAAATTTAATACTAACAAAATTCTGTAGAAATTCTCCTGATATTTGGGCAATTTCCTTGTTAATGGATTTTAATATTCGCTTTGTTAGGGACAACGTGATTGACTTATATTTGGGTTCGATATGTTGCCTATTATATTAAAGACATGTTGGTACTGTACAAAAAAGTTTATGCATGCCAATTTTGGTCATTCATGAGTAATAACTGATACAATTGTATACCCGTATGAAAAGTGAGTTACCAAATGTCTTTGGTTATGATATAGATATTCAAAAGAATAAATGGTGTGCAACTTTTATTATAGTTTTTTATTTCTATTTTTTTTTTTGTATGTGTTTTTGATTGTTTTGTTATTTAGTGAAATATTTGCAATATGGCGCAAAGTATAATAAAAGGAAGGCTATTAAGCGATCATTGTAATTTATTACAATGGCTGAAGGACTTAGCTCATCGTGGACATGACGGAAGCATGCACTGATATGAAGAACCTCCTTGGCGATGGGAAAACAGGCCTGGCAGTGTAACCTCTCTCTGGGGCTGCATTTGCGAGGCCAGGGGTCTCTAAGCAGCTACTGGAGGCCTCGTTAGGGCTAATTGATGGCCAGGGAGCGCTAGTATCGCCCGCGGGGGGGGCATAGCACCCCTTCAATATGTATGCTCTCTTCAGAGAACCTTAGGGGCTGTTCATGAGTTACCCCGGTCTTCCTGGAGACATCTTGCGTGGAGTTCATTCACCGTCAGGAAACGCTCTGGAGGCGGAAAGGTAGAACGCTCCCAGGAAATTATCACATCGATTTATTATCAAAATAAATAATTAAGCAAGTAAAAAAAAGTCTTTTCTCAGCAGATACCTTAAAGAGTTTCAGAAATCTTTCCTGCGCAAAGTACATCAGGCTAAAAGATTAACATAAAACAGTCCAAGATTACCTACAAAATCAACCATACCTAAATTTAATCCTGCTATTAGTTGCCTTATGTCATTGGACTTTTTTGCTTAAGCGAAATTGTCAGAGACAACGCCTATAACCTTCCTTTCTTTGTTGGCGAAACCTCTACATATGAAAACACTTTTACTGACAGCTACGGCAGATGGCACTGGGGTTGAAAAACAATCATAAGGACAAACTTTAAAGAATAATACAATGTATCAAAATGAAGTCGCAGATGAATACCAGTTTCGGAATTGTCCTGTGTTTCTTCCTGCCAGTAGCAAGGACCTGAGAAAATATTATAAACAGCACGGAAAAAGAAGATAACTTCAATATAACTTTTATATGTGTCATTATGGATTCCAAAGATATTAAAGTAACAAATCACTGTTATAAAATAAAACTTATGCAACTGCAATGTAAAAAAATAATAAAATAAAGAACTAATTATTTTATTGGAAGGTTTGTCATGTAATACATCAAACTAATAGTTTGGTTAAAACGTGATTAACTTGACTTCTTGATTTATGAAATCCTCTCATAAAATTATAAGTTTTTTTTACATATAATTATACTAAAGATAAATTAATATGGAGACCAAATTACTTTATGTGTAGTTATTGTAAGTGTAATTGAAACAGTAACAGATGAAAAAATTATAAAGCATGTATTTCTTTTAAGAAATTTTTAAGAAACAATTGCATTCAGAAAAATATTTTACGAATGCAGCTAAGCTCCTAAATTGACCCGAACTTTTAAATTATTGTAATCAAATCATTCGTTCTCAATTAATTAGAATTTAGTTCTTTATTAAATAAAACTTTAATGACATGAGGATGTTGAAATAACTAGATTTTTGTTAATTAAAATTATTTTTGTAATTATAAACTTTAGTTAATTTTTCTCTTGTTCATTTACACTAGTGCTCTTTATTTTATATACAGGCTTGCCTATTGGCAATAGGTAACAATTTTCACCAAAATTGCAAACCTATTGTTATTATTTTATTTTTAAATGAAGATTAGAATAATTTTTTTTTTATTGATTTTTATAGGTTATTTTTCTAATTTATGTTTATTTCCTTTTATCAAAATATTTAAGAATGTAAGTAAGTGGTCAGAACTGGCTTTTTACTTTATTTACAACTACTCATTTGCTTTACTTAGTTTAATTTTTCTTATCTTAGTTCATTTCCTTTATCGCTCTTAAGACAAAATTAATCATTTGTTTTTAAAATTTATTTTGAATGACACCTAAAAATATTCATGTTTTTTGGTTTTTGTTTCAAAAAGCGTAATATAAAATAAAATAATAATAAGATAAATATTTGAATTTAAATAGAACTTAAATGTAAAATAAAACGTGTACAGTTTTTTTACATACCTTCCCAAAGGAATTTTCACCCACTAATATATGTAACCCAAATTTGACAGGCAGTTTAGTTTTAAGACATTTATTTAAAGAAAAAGAGAGCGCCACAGGGGTTTTTCTCCCCGCTGAAATGGGAATATTTTCTTATTCGAAGGGGGGGGGGGAGTCGGCCTGCCCCCCGCCTCAATATAAATCACAAAGCCCCTAGAGTGGAGTAATGTGGAGGTTTATGGGGAAAGGATTGGTAAATCGTCCGTAAAGCCTCCCCCCACCCTTCCACCTTAGTGCTAGCCGCTACACTCCTTCCTCGCACGCGGCATTTTACTTTCTGTTTGCTCCACAGTGTTTTACCACCGGTCGTTCTGCTCAACTTGTAAATCTTGTTAATTCACTTGTTCTCCAGACATAATTCCACGAGGGGGTCAAATGGATTACGCGACTGGCTAGTCCATTTCAGACCTCTCTATTTTCGGGAAATTAAAGAAACAAGCTTAAATCAAAAATAGAAAAATAAATCAAAATAATGTTTTATAAAAATTACTAGCTTTTTTTATTCTACATTTGCCAGGAAACACATTTTTTTTTTTTTTTTTTTTGTCAAAAGCGCAATTTCTATTGGCTATTTCCTTATCTTGGTATTCTGGACCTTATTTGTCCTCTAACCCTTCACCGATTAGCTGTTTGGTATCTCAGTCCATCAGACAGACAGACGTACACACAAGTCAAACTTGTTTGACATAGATTATTCTGAACGATTTTTAATTGTTATTAATTAATAATAGGGAATAGAATAAAAAAATTGATCTGTCCCAGCTAGGACTCGAACCTGGATCTCCTGCTTGCCGGTCCGGAATGCTTCCGTTACACAACCGGGACGAGCTAGATAACCTATTAAATTCCCACCAAACTAGCGCGAGCCTAAACCCACGAGAAAGACGAATACATCGTCTTAATCTCGAAGGAGCTGACATTGTCAAGCTATTTGTCGACTCTCTTCATTTACTTTTTTTAAATTTTCTTTATAAATATTTATTTAGTTGTGGTTTATTATCCCACGTAAATTTTAAACAGATAATGAGAGGGAATAGAATAAAAGCAGGGGATCCAGGTTCGAGTCCTGGCAGGAACAGATAGATTTTTTTATTTTTTTCCCTCTCAGTAATT
This sequence comes from Oncopeltus fasciatus, assembly GCA_000696205.2. NCBI lineage: Eukaryota > Metazoa > Arthropoda > Insecta > Hemiptera > Lygaeidae > Oncopeltus > Oncopeltus fasciatus. The sequence goes on along the minus strand of KZ807895.1, from coordinate 222,424 downwards.
GTTTAAAATTAACGTGGGATAATAAACCACAACCAAAAAAATATTTATTGATTGTTTTGTTTTATAGCACATCTTAGTAATTAAAACTCATTCCTATAAAGGATGTTCTTATGGCAGATTTTTAATTAGCCAAATTTTAATTTAACCAAAAATGATAATCACTAAAATTATTATATATATTTAGTTATGATTGTGTGTGTGAGTCAACGATCTACAGTTTTTCATTTTTTCGTAAAGAAATTTTAATTCCTAAATCTCAAACGAATGACTAATCTTCATCTTTCTTTATTGAGCATAATCAGACAAATAGGATTGGGGAATCACAAGAAATGACACGTCTGCAGAAATCTTATCCGATTCAAGGGGTATAAAATTTAATTTAGAGCACTAAAAGTCAAGAAAGGTAAGTTTATTAATGAATAATATATTCCATAAGTGGAGAGGACACTGAAAAATCAAATATAAATTATAAAGTATACATCCGTTAGTGAGAAATTTTCTAATTTAACGCACCTCCAAGGTGAGTGACTTCATTTCCTACTCTTAAAAAGATAATTATTCCCGGTATCGTGTTCCAGGATAAAAAGTATAAAGAAATTACAATTGCTAGCTATAAATTCTGTAAACAATAATAGATCAAACTATATAACAGTTATTGTAATGACGGGCAGAGTGAAGTGATATAACAGTTATGCTGTACCTCATATCACAGTGGTATTGATAACAATCCGTGCTTACCCTCATTACCATAAGCATATTCATGGTCCCCACACAATTATATCAGACTTCCTGGACTTCCGTCTTGCACAACCAGCATATATGTACACATTCACTGGAACGCTTAGCAAGCAAACGTTTCAAAATCCTTCTCCAGATGATAACTGACAAAAATTTCATGTCAACAAAGACAAATTCATTTTCTGTATCGTTGTCTTACATTTGAAATTATCTATTTTAAAGTCGTGAGTATTTTGATATAAATTTTCAACAAATAACACAAAGCAAAACATATATATATATATATATATATATATATATATTATTTAAATATTGAAATAAGTTGAGGTATGTAATCCCACGTTAAATTTTTATAAAAGAATTGCAAATAGAGCCAGAAAAAAAAGGAGATGCAAGTTCGAGTCCTAGCTGAGGTAGTAAGATTTTTTTCTGTCTCTCTTTGTATTTCTTGTATATATTATTAAAAGTTTATAAAATTTTAAACATGTTTTTATTCTTAAAAAAAAGTTGGTGCGTTTACTGAAACTAAAATCAATGTACGTATTTTAGTAAAATTTCTTTAATGAAATAAGAAATAATGTAGGATAGTTAGGATAGTGATTTAGTGGGACGCAAAATCAAAAATTTTATTTAATTTAAAATTTTGATGGAGTTTTTCATTACCATTAGTGTTGCGTGTATATATTTGCTTTACAATAATTAAATTGTATCAAATAAATTTGGGACATTTTGGATTTTTTGAACTGGAAATTTATTTACTAACACAATATAAACAACAAATTTTTTCTTTAAACACAATATGAACAAAATGGAATAGAGAAAATATAAAATTTTTAAATATTGATTTTGTTTGTGGTTTTTAATCAATTTAAAATCAATTAATGCAAGATATTAGAATGAAAAGATTAACTAGTAGCGTAATAGGATAACGCGCTTGCCTGTTTAGCAGGATATTTAGGTTCGAGTCCTGGCAGGGACAGTTAGATGTTAGATTTTTTTATTCTATCCCCTTGCATTAATTGATATAAAATTTTTATTTTTTCTCCATTTTGTTTTAGGTTTCAGAAATTTCAAATTTAAAACACCAAATATAATTTGTTGGTGTTAACGTAGCCTTAATTAAGCTTCCCCTTCAATTTTAAATTATAAATATCAATTTGAACCTAAAAAGAAAATGAAAAAATTTTTAACTTAAGAGGGATTATATTAAAATGCTGTTGCTGATGAAATTACTTTGTTCTTCAGTTATACATATTCCTTAGAATGTATTTAAAATACTGTATAGTGTTTAATTTTATAACCAAATAAGATTTATAAAAAAACAATATAACCAAGTTTTTATCTATTTATTACTGCAAAAAAATAAATTTTAGGAAGCTATATTTTTAAGCACTTGTATCAAGAATGTCCATCAAGGGTTGCGAAAACTATGTAGATCTCCCATGTGTTCATAAATGCTTAAGAGAGTGAATACTGAATGTGCAGGAGGAAAAAGAGGAAAATCTGTGGTTACATTCTTAAATACCTAACTGATATATAGATGATGCTTATCAGAGATCCTTTGAAGGAATTAAATGAAAATTAATATATTTATAAAATATGGCGTTAGGTAATACTTTATAATCATTTTTCTGTGTTTTTCGACTTAGATGTCTTCAAAAACTTGTGGATGATATTTTCTCTCACCGTTCTCCTCCAACAGCAGAACCTGATGAGGAATCTTGTTAAATCTGCCATCTTGGAAGGTGACACCCTTCTCAGACTGTCACTTCGTATCACCCTCCCCATTTCCATTGTCCCCCCTCCCCTCCATATTGGTATCACTCAACTGCACGCACTTTCCAACATTGGTGCCAATATAGAGCTGTCAGGGCTTTCATCATATAAATCCACGCACATAATATGTTTATCTACGTTGCTTTACACTTCACAGCACTACTCCTTAAAGATTTTCCCCAACCTAACCTGTACAGGATTCTCCTCGAAGTCTAAAGTTTAGACTGTCGACAGAGTTATTGAATCATATGTTTCATAGACTTTTTGCACTGATCGACAAACAGCAGAAGATGTATTTTCGTTGGGATTCGGTCAAAATTGATCCAAAAAAATAAAATTAAAACATATGTATTTATAATTATGTGCCGACGTTTCGGCTTACATAGTACATTAAACATGTGACTACATGTTCAGACATGAATATTTGATCCAGTTGGCAACACGTTCCCTCTCGCCTTCATGATAACTCTGAAGATGGCTTACAATGTAAGACGAAATTTCGGAAGGTAATAAGAAACTTCACATTATTCAATTGTATTTTTTGGATCAATCTTGACCGAACCCCAACAAAACAACATATTTTAATAATCTCTACGGTCAAAAATTCTCAATTCGAACTTAAATCACCTGGTCTTACATATATATTATTTATTAAGAATTAAACACCTTTAAAACTCATATTTCTGAAAGTAAAGTCACCCACCCAAGTGCCTAATACGTTTAGAAAAGGGAGGTGACCAGTAGATAGCATGTTCTTTACTATCCTTCATAATGATGGTTGAGTTTAAGGTTAAAAATTAAACAAAAATGTTGAAGGTTGAATTTCTAACGTTTAAATTACAATTTTGCCTGGTAATAGGTTCTGTTACATTAAACAATTTAGGTCAACCCCCACTCCTGTTTGCTTGACTCAATAAATAACGGTCCAAATTATTTAATAACCATTTTATTTTTTTATTTCATAAATGTATTAATTTATTTTAATTTCGTTACCATTTAAAAATTTTCGTTATATTTCATTATGATATTTTAAATATTTTGCAGGGACAGCCCAAATGTTCTTTTTAACCGAACTGATATTGATTTTAGAATCTTTTTGAGTCATAAATTTAATTTCTACACAAAATTTTAGTTGAATACATTTAATTTGGACTTCAAAATTAAAATTCAGGGTCAAAGTAAACCTGCACTTCTAATTGTTCTATTTCACCATGTGTCTTTTAAAATATTTATCTTTCCAGTAAACTATTGTGTATTTAGTTTTATATTTCTGAACTAAAAATTTATAAAGATGTACTATGTTATTTTTGTCATATATTTTTTAGATGCATAAATTGGTCGTTTGTGTTTCATTTTAAGAACATTTTTTTTTAAATCATTAATAAGGAATTTATAAGGGACTTGAGTCCACTTTTTTTGTTATTTTTATTAAATAATAGTAGTAAATATGCAGAGAAAAAATACATTAAAAAATGGGATCCTTACATCTAAGAATTTTTAGATTGTGTAAAGAAAGCGAGATTAATATGACGAAAATTGGCGTACAAATAATGCCTTAGTATTAGATTATTTTAGTTGGGGTTCGGTCAAGGTAGATCTAAAAAAAAATACAAATTTAAAGAAAGTGTATTATTTTAAAGATTATCTGCTAACGTTTCGGCTTACATTGTAAGCCATCTTCAGGGCTGCCTATCATGAAGACCTCTCATGGAAACGTGAACTTAGGGACAGGACGTCCTCTCTCGCCTTCGTGATAGGCAGCTCTGAAGATGGCTCAGAATGTTAACCGAAACGTTGGTAGATAATCTTTAACAAAATACCCTTTTTTTAAATTTGTATTTTTTTTTTTGGATCAACTTGACCAAACCCCAACTAAAATCATCTAATAATAACATCTACAGTCAAAAAAACTCTCCATTTGAATAACGTCTTAGTGTTAGGGCACTCCTGGTTGCGTGATGAATAAAGGATTATTTAACTGGTGCAATTTAGATGTGAGAACAGCTTGTTAGTCCACCTAAATTTAAATTGAATCTGAATTCAAATTACTGATGAAATCGTGGTTAACTTGAACTCATGGCTGGAATACATTTAAAATAGAACTACCTTCTATTAAAATAAATAAATCAAGAAATTTCGAGAATTTTTATTTCAATTTATTTATATTATCTATACTTCTATAGGGTAATCTATTCATTTATTTCAAAAGTATTTAATTTTTCATTTGTCCATGTAAAACATGTATTTTGTAACATTACATTGGCTATGAATAATTTAGGTGGGCGGTATGTTCCGAAATGGTATTCTATTAATTAAGTGATTATACATTAGCGTCTCTCTGGAAATAGCGCCTCGCTGGAGAAGCTTATTTTACAGATGAAGGTTAATTGATCTTTAAAAAAAATCGCCGTAATCTAAAAATTCAACCGTTTATAGTCAATTTAATTTGGCCTTAACATTAATTTCGAAGAGATAAAAATAAAAATGAAGCTTTTGTCTATTACTTCTTTAAATCGAAGGTTATAGTGAGAAACTCTTAACCATTTCCGGAAGTCAAAATTATGTAGTAATCATTTATTAATTATAATAAAGTTAGTAAAAAGTTTTTTCTGCCTCTAAATATTTAAGAATGCTTTCGTTTACTTCATAAAAGAAGAGAAAATATATTAACCCCACCATTTTTACCTACCTTTGGATTGTGCCGACTTACCCCCGACTTGCCGTCTCACCCCAGTTCACCGGTTGTCTCTCAGTTTAGTTCTACACTCTGAGATGTGATCATAAACCTCCTTCGGAGATTTTTTTACATATCATTATTGGTACATATAAAGTTTTTTTTATATATAAACATTGACATTTATAGCTTGTATTGTTTCATATTTGTATTGTTTAGTTTAATCTGTAAATCTTTTTCTGTCATATAACGTACCACATCACTGCTGTTCATTCCCATCTATAATTCTATAATTGTATTGTATATCAGCCCTGATGATGATTTACAAGTTAATTCGAAGCATCGGTAATAATAAAATAATTACATAAAAGTTTTACAGTATTTTGTTTTTCTGATCCTGGCCGGAACCCAAATTAATTTTTCCAAGCATACAAAATTTTAGTTTGATTACATCATAGATTTTTTTAATCTATCATCTGACTTGACATACATTACGAGAACAGCTTATTTTAATTTTGGTATAGAAGGTTACAGACAAAGCTATTCTATCTTTAGGATTTTGAAATTGGTAATCTTATGTACAGTAGTTAAGAAAAAACCTAAATTCTTAAATTAACCGTAAGCTAAAATCTTGAGAGGGTTTCTAACATTTTGGTTCGTTACAGCTAGGTACTGTAGTTTATTATAAACTATAATAGGTTTAGAAAAAAATCCAGGGTTATGTTTCAAATTTAATAGTAAATTTTAAATAAATTTCTTAAAGTAAATGTTTTAATTACTTAAAAAGTTAAAAGGGCTCTAGATTTCTTTTTTAAATCAATAGGTACCCATTTCAGGAAACAATGACTGTTACTTTTTCCAAATTCTTAACCCTTCTCGACCCCATAGAACCCTCCCCATCCCCACCCCTATTTGGACAAACAGTCGGGACAATCGGCCAGTCAGAGCCCAGAGAATAAAAATAAATGGCCGCCTATTTTGATGGTTTTTGTGAATGATTGAATGGGGGTGGGGGGTGGCCGGACTTCAACTCGGCTTTTAACTTCTGGAGGGGGGTGATGCGGAGGGGGTGAGTGAGTGGGGGCGTTCAAGGGGTGGGGGGAAGTTTGAATGGGGGTAGCTTCTGTCGCAGAGCATTATGTGAAGGAGAGCTTTCGTTTTACCAGTAATGGAAAAGTTATCCAGTCAGCTCTCTGCAACTTCACAGCCAGACCTCTACTTTATATTGGTTTATTAATTTTTTTTTTCTGTCTGTTTTTGTATTTCTCCATTTTTATCTCTTTTTTTTTTATTTTCTTCAACAGAGCCCAAAGCAAAGTTTTATCGTCACACTATAGGTTAAAATTTCTGAACTATAAAATAAATTTTAAAAAGTTGTGAAATTAACAATTGATTTCTATAGTGGATTAAAGAAAAACAATATTTTGAGAAGAAAAATGTATATTTAAGTTAATCATGATTTTAGTAAGGGTATTTTATCCCACGTTAAATTTTATTCAAGAAATGTAAGGTTAGAATTTAAAAAAATATGCTACCACAGCCGGAAAGCGAACCCGGGTCTCCTACATTTCGGGTAGGCATACTGACCTCTGCAAGCCAGATAATCTCTGTTACTCCCCGCACTTTCCTACGAGTCTAAGCCCCTAAGTAAATTTCCTTGCATTTCTTGTATAAAATTTAATGTGGAATTAAATACCACAACTAAAATCAACTAAAAAACGAGAGTCTAAGAAATAGCTGACAATGTTAGCTCTTTCGTGGGTTAATCGAGAGTTTAGACTCGGAGAGAAGTGTGGTGAGCTAGGGAGATGATCTAATCTGCCAAGGTGGTGTACGGGTCAGAATACCTGCCGTGAAAGCAGGAGATACGGGTTTGATTCCCGGCTGTGGTAGTAAGATTTAATTATTCTCCCTTGCATTTATTATTAAAAATATATAATTGTTTGAATGTTCTAATGAGAATTTTTTTTTATCTCTTGAATATTATAATTTTATGTTTATTTTAAGTATACTGTACTCTCATTCAGTTTCCAAAATTTAAAGGCTTGAAAGTAATTTTTTTTCATAAAAATTGGATTTACGAAACTACATTAGAATCACAAACTAGCAGGTCAACGCCATCTGGACAGGAATTTTTTTCATGTTTTAAAAAATTTTCCTTTATACGAATTAAATACAATTATTACAAACAAAATCCTTTATCCAAGCCAAAAAAAAAATTTATGAAGAGAGGATAAGTCTGATATTTCATGAGAGCAAAAAATATTTTAAAAAAAGAAGATTTTTAAACATAAATTTTTTATTTTGACAATGTTTTAGCCTAAATTTCATCAGGGCAAAAGGAGTGAAGGGCAGAGAGAGACTTCTGCTCTTAATAAATCTTGAGTGATGACTTTTTTTTTTTTTCTGTTTCAGGTGAGCTGGAAACTCCCATCCCTTAGTCAGGGAACTTTCATAAGTAAGTAGGTTATTTTCAGGCTATACATACCATTTATTTGGCTCCTTTTGAGTACTGTATATTCTATATGAAATAAATTAATTATATTTCAGATAAAAAACTATTTTAAAGTTATTGAGAAAAATTGAAAGGTCAAGGTATATTAACAATAATTTCTAGAACATTTTAACGCTCTACTAGTTCATAAACCCCTGTTCTAGGCCACCAAAGCTGATTTCTCTCACCTGGTGCTGCAAATAACAAATACTTTTTTGTTTAAAATAAGAAGAGCGGGAAAAGGTATAGAAATAACCTAATATTGTTAATATTGATATTTCTCTACTTATTTGAGTTACGAAAAAAAAATTTAGAGACATAAAAAGTCTAAAATATAAATTTAAAATTTCATTTTCTATAAGGAATGCTCCTAAGGAAGAAATTTAAGAATGTAACTGTTACGGCTAGATGATTATTCAACTCTTCCTTCCCGAGCATAATAAAGCCATGTTTGATGGTATTTTCCTAAATGCTCAAGCACTCTCTCACTCTCTCTCTCTTTCTCCCTCTGGCTTATGATATATAATCCACCACTTACTCTCATTTACGTATATCATAATGAAACATGAGAAATATTCCAGGTTTACGCAACTCCTGTGTGCTGCGTGGGATTTCTATTTTGTTCTTGTGGAAGATTAACTATCTCTTCGGACCACTCCTCGTTCCCCATCTTCGATATCCTGATTTGATATCTGTAGGAAGCATTGCTGGGTGTAGGCGATCGCCAAGTCACGTATTTCCTAGCACACGTCCATCGTGACACCGGCCACCCTTTCTTTCTTGATTAAAAGTCAGCTGTCCGGGTCACGTAGCTTATCTCGGACCATAGACCTCCCGGCACTCTTATTGTCGGCACCCACGTGGCGCTGGGAGCGGTTATCCCTCAATGTACAGATGTCTCTACGCGTCCGCCAAGCCTACGCACATCATCACACATGTGTGATTAGGGCAACATTACACGAAGAAGAAAACGATCTCATGAAAAATCTCTTAAGAAGCCTCGTATCAAGGGTGTTAGCACAGTGCCTAGGCAATGCTTCGTGACCGTATCCATCCATCTTTAAAAACGGCTTCAACAACCCTTATACCAAATTTATTTCTTCATTTATTTATTTTTAATAGGAAATTTAATATTATAATGCACATGAGTAATCCCCATCATTTGAAGTACTACGTTTATGACAAGTAGAATCTGAAAACCGAATATAATAAATATCTGAACACCCCGAGGCCTTACGCCATATACAGAATTTCTCGTGAGCATTTTAAACAAACTTGATTATTAAGATTTTATTAAATGAATTTGAGATTTAGATTTGATCCGTTCCGAAAATGTGGTTAATTTTATATCAAATTAACTTTTGATCTACCAACTTAAGGGAAATGATATAAGAGTTAAGAGTTTTAAATGGCTTAAAATTTCTCCCTCTCTCTCTCTCTTTCTCTCTTTATATATATATACCCCATAGAACCCTCCCCATCCCCACCCCTATTTGGACAAACAGTCGGGACAATCGGCCAGTCAGAGCCCAGAGAATAAAAATAAATGGCCGCCTATTTTGATGGTTTTTGTGAATGATTGAATGGGGGTGGGGGGTGGCCGGACTTCAACTCGGCTTTTAACTTCTGGAGGGGGGTGATGCGGAGGGGGTGAGTGAGTGGGGNCAAGATCTGCTCTGTGGAATGTACAATCAGCTATGTCACCAAAAAAAAAAGTCTTGTTAAATAAATTGGAACCTTGACTGAATGTATTCACTGAATATTTGATATAAACTTTGACCAATTAAAAACTGAGGAGACAATTGACATTTCTACTTATATCCTTTTCGAAATTCTTCCTGCTTATCCATCCTGCTCCTAAATCTTGGTTTATATATATATATTGATCTCGTTCGCTGAAACCGCCAACAGAAATATTCATTGATTCTTCTTCTGGGCTTAACCCTCTTGAAAAGGTGATTGATATTCACTGGCCTTGTGATGGCTTCTTCTGTGTGTGTTTCATACAGGCCATTTTTTTTCTTTTTGGTTTAATCTCGACTATGGATATGCATATTTACCAATGGCCAACTATTATCAGATTATAAGGTTGTAAATAGATTCGTTCGCAATTATATGACTATGTATATCAAATTTTACATAATAAATGGTCGGTCTGAAGTACATTAATCCTACATTCTTCAATAGTAGAATTAAATTCCTTGCTTCCCACAATCTTCTCCCCAGAATAGTCAAAAGTTTTTTTACCTATTTCCTACATTGCCTTCTTCTTCTTCTAAGGCTAAATTAGTTATTGACTCTTTTTAATGCCATCTGTAACAAACCACTGGAAATTTTCTTGTTTTATGGAACTCTTAAGTGACGCACTATTTTTATATTATTTGATTATTTGTATTTCTTTTATTTTTATAGATATTTATTTTGTTGAATTGACTTTATATAATTTAGTGATAGAGTGTCTTTGTTTCGATTGTCATTTATTTTGTACCTTCACATAATTTGAAATTTAATATATAATATGTGGTGGAGGTTATTTCAGTTAATATTTTATAAATAAATTCAGCACTATTTCTGTTATTTTCTTTTTATGTTAATTATTTACTTATTATTTTTTCATATTAGTACCTTATCCGTGTTATGGACATAAGTCTTATATTTGCTGTTTTACCACTGTGTCACTCGCTCACATTGCTTCTGACCATTACTAAATAAGATTTCTTCAGTTCCACTTATGAAGAAAGATAAAACCAAGCACAGAATACATTACCATAACTGGTCTAAAAAGTACTATTTAAATAAGTGAATGACCCTTAGAAAAAACGTAGGCTTCTTTCGTGTTATATAAGATCATTGAAGCATATTAGTTCAGAAAATGTATTGTCAGGTAAACATTAGCTAGACTTATCGTTTTTGTGTAGATTATTCCTGTAATCTTAAGTAGACTACTGGAAGAAAAAAAAAAAGGATTTCTTTTGCAAAACAGTGCAAGAAACAGACCTAATCTGTCTCAATCTCTGACAAAAGTCTACAATATATCTTCCTGTATTTGAAACACGCATCCGACATTTGTCGTATCCCTCCCCACCAGATGGATCAGATTCAAGGAGATTTCTCGCACGTGAATCCTTATCGCATACGACATAGAGAGGCAGCAAAGACTCTCTACTACCTAATTTCCATACATCCATCAATGTGAGTCTCTCTGGCCTACTTTCCGAACTCAGCTGATACCCTTGCTTCTGGAGCACAATGGATGTACAGGTTGATAAGGGAATCTTCACAACAGGATACTTAATTGTTTAGGAATGTATTTATAGGGCTCCGAATAAATAATAATCTTAAAAAATAAATAAATAATACCATCCAAGATCTCCGTTTTTGTAGAATGTATATCAGCTCATTATAGGTAACTTCTAGAAATACTGTAACAATATCTTCTTAAATTACGAAGAGTTAAAATATGGTTCTCTCAAAATCACACACAGGCACACACACACATACATATATATATATATATTTTATCACGATATAAAGTACACACATNATATAGATATATATATAATTAAACAGCGATATATATAGTAAACATGAGCAGGTGGAATAAAGAGTGCAGCGGACACACAAAAATAAAAAAATTTACCAGGAGTATAAAATTGTTTGGGATCTCTCGCTCTTCGTCAGTGAGGAGTGAGGAGACTAGTCTCTTTACTGCCACTAAATTTTCTTAAAAGATTAATTTCACTACGCTGTCAATTTATAAATTGTCGTATGATATTAATGTTGTTTTATTAATAACCATACTAATTTAAACTAATATTTAAATGTAATATTAAGATATTTGTATTAACATTGTGGAAATAGCATTTTTTTTTCACATTTAAGTATTTAATAAATCATTATTTCTCATTTATTCTTTGAATATATTTTTTTGTATTCTGCTTTTACAATACAAGTAGTAGTAGTAGATCATTGAAGGACAATCAGCTTCTAGGTTATTACGCCCTATAAATACTCTTTAATATTTTTACTATAAATTTTACAATACAATCTTTGAAAAGGAAAAAAATATTTGAAATAAATATAATATAGACTAAACAATATCTCTTTAAAGTCAGTATTTTTTCTTAAACTCCTCTGACTTGTTTGGTTATTTTAAAAATATATCATTACGGACCATTATTTTTGTAGCCTTTTATGTTATAAAATCAAAATATAATGTACAGACAACCAATAAAAAGGAATTACATACTTATTTTCCAAAATTTTTGCTTTAATTGCATATTAAATATTTTTTATTAGTCTCTAAGCACAAAAATTCCATTTCATTAGTAAGGCCGCTGTTGTTAAATAGTTAATGTTTTTTTTATGGAAAATCGTAAGTTTTATTACAAGATCTGCTCTGTGGAATGTACAATCAGCTATGTCACCAAAAAAAAAAGTCTTGTTAAATAAATTGGAACCTTGACTGAATGTATTCACTGAATATTTGATATAAACTTTGACCAATTAAAAACTGAGGAGACAATTGACATTTCTACTTATATCCTTTTCGAAATTCTTCCTGCTTATCCATCCTGCTCCTAAATCTTGGTTTGATTATATTTGGCGACGAGCTCTGACTTTTGACCTGTGGAGTGGGATAGGGGTGGAGGGTTGCATATTTTCTATAGTTTAGCAAGTGCAACAGAATCTGATTGGCTGATAACAGGCCAATGGCATATGGATTGATTCCTCAATTTGGATGTTTTCGTTAAATTGGGATTTTTTTCTCAATGTACCTTTGTCGCTCATTGCCGAGAATTCCCAATTTGTTCAACTAAAAGTCTACAGCTTGTCAAGAGGACCCTGAGATTCTTATACGAAGGGATGAAGGGCTCGTTAAAACTATCCAGAAGTTCCAGGTACAGAACATACCTTTGTACCCTAACGTTCTGTTAAAACCCCAGAAACCCGTCTCACTATATTCACAAACAAAATAATGTGATTGCATTACATGTAATACTTTAACTAACAGACTTTTTTTTTTTAATTCTGTAAAGATTGTTGGAAACTCTTCCAAATGGAAGATTGGATGAAGCTTGTGGGGGAGGGAAGAGAATGCTGGGAATTGCCAAGGTAAGCCCCTACTAAAGGACTTAGGATTGGGGTATTATGACACTCTCTGTCGAGAGATGAAGGAATTACTGCAGCGTAAAGAGCATAATGAGCCATTTTAAAATCCACAAAACCTTCCAAGCTCCCCTGGGAAATAAGATTTCTTCGGCGTCTTCAGGAAGATGTGGCGGCTACGTCTCCCTCACTTGCTACCCTAACCTTATTTAAATTCATTACAACAGCCCCCTCCCCCTCCCCCTTTCCGACATCCTTCTTTATTGCCGTATTAAATAAACAACTGCATTATCTTCCCCAAAAGGAAATTATGTCTTCAGAAAAAAAAATTAATAAAGAGTTTTATTATTCATTTTTCATGGTTTAAAGCCCCCACAATTACAACGCTCACAAAAGTCAAAGGCAGTATTTTTAGTTTTAAATCTCTACAAGTTACAGGTTAAAAGGTCTATTTTTAAATTATAAAAGCTATAATAGGGTTATTGATAAAAGCGAAAAGTACTAATAATATTTTATAAGTATAATATGAGTTTATTTTAAATATTTCTATTGATAGATCACATAAAAAAACAAATAANGGCTAGATGCTATATGTATGTGTGTGTGTCAAGGTTCTGCAGGCCACAGTTGCCAGTCTCTCATATTGGAGAATAGATCTTAGATGCAAAACAAAAGACTAAGTGATTAAGCAAAATCAAACCCATGAGAGCATTGGGAAATATAAAATTACAATTACAAGTTTTTCGATTTGGCTGGCTTAATATTTTATTTACTTCTCTCCTCATGTGACTTTCATTAATGTCATTTATTTTTTTACTATTCATTCTAATCAAATTACAAAATGTTTTTATTTATTTTTAACAGAAATGTGAAATTAAATAAAAGTTATAATTTTTATGAGTACTGTTCCGTTCTTACTTTTAGACTGCAGAATGAAGTTGAGGGACGTTACATACATTCGTTTCAAAGCAACATATCCCACATAAGGCCAAAATATTTATTCCTTTTTTTTCTCCTTCTTCCCAAGTTAGGAAGGAAAGAAGTGAAGAAGACTTAGAAAACTTTTATGCAGAGATCTGTTTGTAATTCCTGGCATCTTCTCTCGTGGGTAACATGCCTTCTCGGATGTTTGAAATAGCAGTCCTCTTTCTCCCTCTTAACAGGATTTCTTATAATTATTTTTTTATTAGTTATGCCTTTCTTTAAGTAAGATAATGAATCTTGAAGAGCTGATTTATAATTATTTCAGGTTTTCAATGCTAGTTTAAAGGTATGTTAAATGTGTGTCTCCATAAGTATTTGTCTCTCTGGCTTTACTTCTCTAGGATATATTTAAGTGTATATATATATATATATATATATATATATATATATATATATATATATGTAATGCATATACCCCTAACAAATGAATGAAATTATTAATTCGTTTAACTGTTTACTCTTTTATAGCTATTCATGTCTTAATATTATTTTATTTACGCATTATTTACACACACATACGCACACACACACACACACACACACACACACACACATATATATATACACATCTATGGAATTATCTAAAATCTTATGTACTTTCTTTGATATCCTAATTTAATAAGTAATTAAAACCTACATCATTTATTTAGATTTTTCAAATATGCTTGCAGTATTTTCACAGTAAACAATATATAAAGTTATTATATTCAATACAGTGCAATAATAATTAATAATCTGTATGTAATATGCACATGTAAATGTAAATGTAATATGTAAACCATAAAATTATTTTAAAATTATTATATTAATTTATTTGAGATTAAGTTAATGTCAAGGTATTAAAGGAAATAAATAAAATTTATCAAGATACGTTCAATATAGTCCAATATTAATCATGATAATGCAAAAATAATAAATTATTAAGGAGGGAGGGAGAGATTAGATTGAAATAATTAAAACAAATTTCAAAAAACCGTTTCAAAAAAATAAGTGACTCACTTCCCAGTTTAGATGCAAGAGAGAGAGAGAGAGAGAGAGAGAGAGAGAGAGAGAGAGAGAGAGAGAGAGAGAGTGAATATTAGTTCTTTACAGACAATTTGAGGTATCCATAATCAATGAGATTCCCAAAATGTATTACATATAAAAAAATGAGTATTTGTAAGTCCGGTATAGGTATTATTGAGTACCCCTTGAAAGGTTATCTGCTAAAATAAAGTGAATTTGGAATCTATTTTCGTAGCTAATCACGGGGAATTTCTGCTTGTTTTAGATCGGCCCTGCTGTACCCATATACAGTACATGAGTAGTCTCGAAGCACAAATTGTGTACACGCCAGCAAATAAAAGTAAACTCTTTAGGGAAGCAGGGAATGTCTTGCGAGACGTCCCTAACCATTCGCCGACTAAGTCTCCTTCCAGCTAAGCCCCAATCCCTCTACTTAGAGGACAATCGGTCCTCTCCTCCTTCGCTAGAGAGGATCAGCTGAGGTGTTGATGCTGACTTGGGGAACACAAGGGCTGTGCACACTGACAAACACACACACACACCGTTTGCCGGGTTAACTGTCTCCCCCCCCCCCTCTACTGCCTACAGGTGATCAGGTATTCATCGACAGTTTATTGTTCAACATCAGATGATTGCTCTCAGGACAATTAGAGAACGCCTCCTAGATTAGGTAGGATTTGCTACAAATTATCTATCTCCTATAGCATTCTATAACTTTGAAGGTTGAATTATATTTTCACATAAGATTATTATTCAAGATATTAAAAATGTTCACTCAAAGAGAGGAGGTAAATCAAGGTTTCCTTAAAAACATTGCTAGAGTACTTTCATTTGTTTATTGATCATACATGTCAAAATACAATATTCATANTATCTATCTATCTCTCTCTCTCTCTCTATCTGTCTCTTTCTCTCCCCCTCTCTCTCTTTCTCTCCCCCTCTCTCTTTCTCTCCCCCTCTCTTTTTCTCCCCCCCTCTCACTCTCTATCTCTATCTCTCTCTTTCTCAGTACCCCTCTTTTTTTTTCTTCATTTTATTAAAGAACCAATTAAGCCTTCTTTGATTATATTCTGTCCACATTTTGCAACATTTTCATTTTAATCTGGTCATAATCTCGTTTTTTCCCCCTTAAAATTTTGCGTTTCACCAGCCATCCGTTTTCTGAGTTCACATTCTTAACATTCATTGAATTAATTTCTCCGAACATTTTCTCTCACAGCGCTAAAAATAATTGGGAACCATGTATAATTGGGACTTTTCCTGTTGAATCTTTGACAGGACGTCTCATTAAATAAGATTTCTGAGGACAAATTAATTTGTGCAGATGGTTTTATTATTTCTTTTGAATTTCGAAAGTTGTACCACAAAGGCAGAATTCATTGTTAGGAGTAGCTCGTTGGATGTAGAAAACGAACTCTTATTAGCTTCAGGAAAACTGAAATGTATTGCAACTATCAGGAAGATCATATCATTAAGAGATAATGTTGGTCGTTGACCAAGATTTTATTTTTTGTTTTTATTTATTGTTATCTAGATTAATAATATTGCAAATAAAAACATTTTGTCTATGTCTGCTATCTCCCTACTACGTATTGAAGAGATATTTCTGTCTAGAAGGTCGCCTGAGCAGAGAGGAAATTATTCTCAAATTCCTCTCATTCAATCGCACTTAAGACAAGGGGATGGGGCGTACCCTCTTCAATCGAAATGTCCTTGGTTATAGGTCCAGGACGGGATACCTGAAATCTTCGCGTCCTTTCCTACTACTCACTTTACCAACTCCCAACCCTCTCTTTAATATCATGCTGATATATTTTTTTGTTAAAATAAAATTATTTTATTTATTTTAAATTACATTGTTTAAATACCGTCAATGCATAATTTGTTTCCTGATTTAGCATCTTTATTGTTAATTTTATATCATCCTTTTTAATACAAATCATAAATTTTAATTATTTTCTTTTTTTTAATTTATTTTCATTCTGTAATTAATCAAAATCGGTATCATTCACCTTTCATTTAGATGTTTTAATTATTTTAAAGTGAACTTTAACCTCTCCCTTATTGATAAAAATTCCTTCCTTCTTTCATTTTATCAAGAGTTCAGTTCCAGCCTGACTTGCATCGTCGTTTATTTCTAAAAGTTATTCATATATCGAAAATTAATATGTAAATTAAAAGAAATGAAATTGGGCTCCTGAAGAGGTGATAATAAAATACGCGAAACGATCAGAGTTAAGTTATAATGACCTAAAAAAATAATAATAATATTAAACAACTAGTACAGTAATATAATGTTTTAAAAAGTAAATATTAATGTATATTTTAAAATTTTCTCCGTTTTATAGAGTAATACTAGGTCAACAGAAAAGAAAAATTAATTAACTAAAAGTAAAAGGTTTAATTAATTAACTATGAAAGTTTTTAATTGTCATACACTAAACAAAATACTAGATGTTAATATGCTTTCGTGTGAACAGGATAGCATTAATTTTCTTATTATTAACAACATACCATATTGTTATGGTCTTCGGGTCAATAATAACAAGGAAAATAGATAAATTCAAGATAATGTATTATAAAAAATAAAGTACGCCAACTATTTACTGATAACAATCGAACCTACTTACCTTAATAAATAATGAATAAATAAATAGAAAGGGTGATCTACTTATAGCTTTTTAATAAATGTGTACAAATAAATTAAATGTGCTTATTTACAAAGAGGCATCAAAACTTTTTATATTGACTGCACTTAACAGTTTCTGTAACAACATTTCACTGCAAATATGTAAGTATGCCCAACGCTCTGAGACCCGCGATCTGGCACTAACGCCTTGATAACTTTATGGAAGGGGCGAGGTAGGCTTAGAAGAATCTAATAGCAATTTCCGTGTAACCATATTTTTATCTTCTGAAGCAAAGAAGTAGGTGTCCCCCCGCAATTGGCCACTTCTCGTACAGGTCTGGTACTGTCTTTAATAGCTTCCCTGGTCTTTAACAATATGAATTAATGTATCACTGTGCCACGTTCCTGCATTTGCAGTAATTTAGAAAATATGAAAAAATTACAATATACTTCTAGGATAATTTATATTACCTATTTAGACAAACAAATATTTCTATATTAAATTCTAATTGAACGAATAATTTTACTGTTACTTTACTATATTTTAGATACAGTTACTTTTATCGTAGAATTTAAAAAAAATAGTTATATAACCTTCATTTTTTCCTGAAACTAACATTTAAGATTTCATTAATCTTATTTATTCACAAGGCAGAATTTTGTCTCTACACTGCCTCTCAAGATTCATATTCACATGTAGAAAACAAATGCCCAATTAGGCCTTCTCTTAACAGAGTTCAGTTATTGTGAAGTCTGCTTGCTTGAACACAACTTCTACGTGGAGTAATTTCAACATTTATGATTGACACAACCTGCCACAAACAGCCCGCCATGTATGGCGCCAGACAACCCAGTGCTCTTCATCCACTGACTTGCTCGCTCCTGAAAATGATATGTCTATATTTGTCCTGGAAATCGGGATTCGAATCAGTTGTTTGTTCGCTTCTGCTGTGTGTCTTTGGGAGTCTGTTAGAGGCAGCAAACTACAAGCAGAGATGAATTAGTCTCCATTAGTTCAGCGCCTCGACAAACTTATCTTACTCTTTAAATTTTAAATGAATATGAAACAATTTGGAATATATTTCACTGTAAAAATAATAAAGGAAATCTTCTTTTTTTATTTCGAAAATTAATGGTAAAATCTTCTGTAAAATAAACAAAAATTAATTTTTATAAGTAGACACTTCACTAACTAACCGAAAATTAAATCTACAACTCAAAACTTACAAAAATACAGAGGAGATAATACAAGGTTTCCTTTGCAATCCTATCTAAAGAAAAAATCCTCAGAGTTGGCTGTTAAAGTGAGTTCGGCCCATTTCTAGTAAGTATGCTTCGAATAAGATCTCGGAAGGTTAAGAGACTAAATTTAAGATATTCAACCAATTCTCACTGCTCCTTGATTTGCTCCTCATCGACTTGGAGAAGTCATTGATTAGGATTAGAGAAGAATTCCTCAACAGCCCCTGCTGTAGAAATGAAGAGCTACCGTGAGCTGGGCTTCGAGCTTGAAGTCTTCTGTAGAGGATACAGGGAGTGAGAGAGGAGGGCTTATCAGGAATGTCCGTCGAAGAACACATTGAGAATATGGTGTTTCAGTGCGAGTGTCAGACAAGGCACCCTAAATCTGGGTTCAAAAATTAATATATTATCTTTGAACACTAAATTGTTCATAGTAATATTGAGTATTGCTGTTTTGATACAGTAGGCTTTAGCACCTTTGCGAAATTCAGTAATAGTGCCTTTTTTGGATTGTGCAGGCCACATATATGTCTATTTTTTTTTAATATTTGCTAGTATAAGCATTGTAGTGTTTAATGTTAGTGTTGTGTTGACCCTTGATTGGTTGTGTTTTCCGCGAACCGTGATTTGTGTGCATAGTTTCCGCCAGATTGTGCTCACTGGAGTGAAGGATAGTTCGTCGCGGCCCCGAGAGAGAGGGTGTGGTGAACCTAAGAGCAGGTCCCGGCAGACAAGTTAGTCTGGAACTAGCTGCTGAACGGAAAGGGTGTAGCCACTCATTTAACAAACCTTTTATAAGTTTTATTCGCCTCCATCTTTCATACATAGGAAGCTTGGTAATCCGTAATATTCCTGTGTTATTTTTGATTTCTAATTTTTATTTCCTTTTGTGTACAGAATTATATTATTAATTAAATTGTATTACAGGATTGAATTGCCTGCTTATTTTATTTATTTTTTATGGCAGAAAATCATAATTTCTTTTGTTCTTTTAATTGTTTAAACTCCTTTTAATTTACATCCTTGTTTCAACCAGCGGCCTCATAGCTTGGGTCCGATAGTCAGTGCTTCAATTTCAGAAAACCCTATCGGCCTAAACATGGATAAATACAAATGTAACAATTGACATAATGATAGAAGGAGCTTAAAATTTATAAATTTATATAACTAATTAAATTCAACTCTTGCTTGATAGGAACATCTGGTGCAGATCTACCGTGTGTTTCGATAACCGCCCTCAATCGATTTTAGCTGTTAATGAATATTATACACATTGATAAGGTGTATTGCTGGTGCTGCTGTTAGCGGCAGTGTGTGGAGGTGAGATTTGTACAGATGAGAGTACTTGTCAGCATGTTGTGATAGGACAAGCGGAATTCTGTACACAAAGCAACGCTCTGATAGGACAGCTAGTGTCCCTGTGTGTGTGTGTGTGGCAACACAATCGACATGGCTCTGCTCTCCATGTGTGCGGACCATCCCCTTGCTGTTTGCTCCCACAATTAATGCTGCGTACGGACACTAACATCCCTCCACACCAACCCCCTGTGCCCACCTCTGGAACGCCTTCTCCCCTTAATTCTGTCAGTTTTTCCACTTAGGTATTAGCGAGTTCAAGAATTTTATATTTTTTTTAAAATTAATTAATGTTTAGCACTTTCAGGACCTATGTTCCCACCGCACTGAGAAAAAAATGGTTCGTCCACCTTGAAGGTTGGCGTACTTTAACATTACTCTAGAGTACAGAACAGCTAACCTTCATGGTAGAAAAATCCATTTTTCAATCAATTTTGCGCTTAGCTCTAATGATGAGCTCGTGGATCCTGTATGCGCTAAGCATTAATCAATTTAAAAAATATCTTGTGCAGAAAAACGAATTTTTTCCCAGTACCTGTTTGTAATCTAGCTTTATTTTTCTTGTTATAATATTAATTATTTTGAAATACAAGGGACGAGAAATCACGTGTGTGTGAAGATAGAAGATAAGGGAGTTTTGCCCTGACCATGTATATATCGCGAATTTATTTAGCAGTAGTGTCATTACTCTCTTATGAAAACGATTGGCGTTCTGTGGTGCAGAAGAACGGGGCACTCATCGCTGTACGGTTAAGAGGAACGATGTGTAATTTGTCTAGCTGGAGTGCGGACTAAACCCCCCCCCCCCCCATCCCTTTATGAAAAATTCTTCTAGGGGGTAGAGAAGCGAATGTGTTTGGATTAACTACCCATATCCATGGAACTTTTTATACTCGCCCATTTAAATTATCTTTGAAAGAATAGTTACTGCATAAAAACTGAATAGTAAAAAAAAAACCTTAATTGCGGGAGCGATGTTCCAAGAAAGGTTCTTGATAGATGCAATGAAAGATATCTGGCNATTTTATAAAATATATTTATTAGAATGGCTTATGAATTTTTTTTAATAATGTAGATAGAAAAATGCGTACTTTAAAAAGAATTAATTCTCAATGACACTATACAAGGTTGGAAGTTCGTTGACCGTAGAGTCTTATGCTGGAGAAATTAGTCAGGGTTTTAAGTAGCTTTAGCTCTTGACTCTGAGATGTGACCTTAAACTTCCCTAGGAAATCTCTCCGTACATCATTATCGTCCTGATGATGACTTACAAGTTATGTCGAAACCTCGGCAATAATAAAATAATTATCCAATTTCTTGTTCACGTAGGCTTCGACGGTCGTCAGAAGTATTTACCGTTTCTTCTTCCGGGTTGGACCGTGTCAAATTGGTGTTATTCGCCGAGCTTTCGCACATCATGTGATGGAAGCCATCATCTGAAGAAGCTTCAGGGCTGAAAAGAGAATATTTTTCATTCTCTTTTCAGCCCTGAAGAAGCCATAATGTGCGAAAGCTCGGCAAATAACAGCAATTTGACACGGTCCAACCCGGAAGAAGAAACGGTAAATTCTATCCAATTTCTTGTTATACTAAATGGCACACATATATCTATTAGATTTAAAGAGTAAATAAATTTCAAAATAATGATACAAATAGAAAAAAATTCGTCTTCTCACTGAAAGAAAAAAAAGTTAATTAAAAGAAGTATTTTTATTATATTGAAAAATTATTTTGGTAAACAATCTTTCAATAACCGAAAATTTATCTTATTCCTAATATTAAAATCATAATTTTTTTTTTTTTTTTTTACCGTTTCAGATATTAAATCAATTTCTTGAAAATATTTTGATAATCAACAAAATATCTTAAGGTGTTTTCTGTTATTAAATTTTTTTTTTTTTTTAGCAAGGTTTTTTAATGATGTATATTTTAGCGTTAAAGAAAATTAAAAGAAAAAAAATACGAATAAAAGTCAGTGAAAAAAGGGGGGGGAGAGGCTGACCTTTTTAATTGAACCGCTGCCCAATATTAATTTGAGAATTCCTTCGCCAGTTCTAACCGAGTCCCCCAACTCTTGTCCTCATTATTCGTGAATTTTCTATCAGCGCCCCCTCTTGCCCCTACTTCAGACCGAGCACCCCTCGGAGCCACCCCTCGTCGTCCTTCGTTCAACCCTCGAGGACCCTGCCTTCTCCATCCCCTACAGTAGAACGGGAACCTTTAACTCCCGAACAACTCCTTTTTATCGGCGGGGATGTTTATTTCTCGGGCTCTTCTTAATCCCCCGTTGTGTGAAGATTCAATAACCCCCTCCCCCCTCCACCAATCACCTTTCTCCAATCTGACATTCAATACTCCCCCCTCTTGGAATTTATCTAGTCTCTTTTCTAAGAGCTCTTGAAATATTCAAAATAACAAATTTACTTTGAATTTTCAGGTGTGGCCGTTTTATATATTTCAGACGAATACCAGAAATATATTTCTCAGAAATAAAGGGCCCCAACACATTTTGTTACATTGATCTCTTTATTATACATACACACACACACACACACACACGCGCACGTGTGTGTGTGTGTGTGTGTGTGTGTGTGTGTGTGTGTGTGTGTGTGTGTGTGTGTGTGTGTGCGTGTGTATGAATTAAAAAGTTAAATTCATGAAGTAGAGTTGACATGGTTGAAGGTTCATTGGCCGTCGATTCTTATACTGGAGATATTAGTCAGGGTTTCAGCCGGGATCAGAATAATGAAATACTCCAAAATTAAAAGGTTATTGTCACCACCAATGAATATAGAACTGTCATACCTTCCATTATCCGTCAGTGGTCCTTGTTTTGTAGATTTCCATGTTTTCTAAAATGACCATCTTCCGTCCCTTCTGTTGTTTATGTAGCAACGTCATGGTTGGTTGTATGTCGGTGAGGTCGTGTCCGTTGTCTTGTAGGTGGTTTGCGTAGTTGGAGTCCCGTTTTTGTCGTTTGTATGATCGTGCGTGTTCGTCAAATCTCGTTTTGAGTTTTCGTCCTGTTTGTCCTATGTACGTCTGGTTATATGTACATGTCTGTTTGTATACTCCGCTTGAGTTGTATGTTTCAGTGTTTTTATTGTTCGTGTGTAGGTTGCGTTTTAGTGTTTTGTCTGTTTTTAATGCTGTGAGTATTCCTTCTTTTCTAAATAGGTTTGTGAGTTTGTAAGTTTCAATTCCTGTGTATGTTATTGTGAATCTACGATTTGTCTGTTCGAGTGTGTTTTGTTGTTGTATATCATATGATATAAGTCTTGTCTGTTCTGTGATTGTAATGTCTTGTAGTTTAGTGATCAGGTCTGTCGTGTTCTTTATTGTGTATGTGTTGTGTAGGTTTAGAGATTCTTTAATTAGTTTTGCGGTGTGTGTGGCGAGTTTGTATGCTGGTGCCGGTCTGTAGTTTATTACTGGTCGTNATACCTCACTCACACACTACATACACAAATACATATACTAAATATAAAAATTATTTTTATTTTTTATGGAATAGTATAAAGAATTATATAGTACAGGAATTTTTTTATTTTAATTATGCCTCTTTTACTCCTTACAACACTCCTTACAATACTTTTTTATAAAAGTCATTTCTCATTGTTACTATGAATCATGAATTTTCAAAAAAGATATTTATCGAACATACACCAGAGAAGCTGAAAATGTGATAATTTCAAAATTTTATGGGCGTGTTTTCTCTACAGCGTCAGGAATGTTTGATAGAAAGAAACCAAATTCATGCATTTTTGTTTACAGTTCGATGAGTTTATTATCTGCTGAAATTGACTGAAGTATGTTTTGTGTATTTGTATTTTAGACTTGAATGAAAATATGTAACATATAAGTATAAACATATAAGTACGTCGATGTTTGAGATGGTATATATGGACACGGGGTTCACATAGAATAATGTACATAGAAAGTTATCATTACCCCTTTAACCTTAAAATGTATTACGACCAATCCACATGTACTTATAATAAGACGTACAAGGAGGTTCGTGAGTATGTTACCTTTGTAGGAACATGGGACATGACTCCAGAAAGGTATATGGCACAGTAAAACTAGTTCATAGACAACCAAAAGTATAGAAGATGAAAACTTCAGAGAATGTGGAGTTCTTCAAGACAAAGTCATCTTCCAATACAATAATTAACAGCTTGACACAGCTGCTAACGGTTGTATGTAGTACAATGGCGTCACTAAAATGAATATATAAAGGCATGCGAAGATAAGACATCTCCCTTCCGCGAAAACCGTTTAACAAAGACTACATAACCAATGAAGAAAAAAGTACACTGAAAAATTTTATACATCACACATAAATAGCATTAACAAATTTAAAAAATCTGGAGAAAAGCTGAAAAATTCACTGCGAAACATGTAGAAAGTTGTTTTCTCGACCTTGCAATAGAAATGAAGCCTACCCTTTTGTATAAAAAAATAATAACAATTTAACAGTTGTTTACATTATACAAGATTATCAAAAGTTCTTGTAATTGAGGCTTGGTATAAATTCTATAAAGATGCACACAATTTGGTAAAACAATTTTATTTGAATTATTGTTTTCCTATTTTTGTATTTTCAACAACTGGATTAGTTGTTTATGATTTGTTTTTGAAGTAAAAAAAAATATTTCTTCACGTTTTTTTTATTTTCTATTGAAAGAAAGTTTATTTGTATTTATTTTCTTAATATATCTATCTGTGTATTTTATCCCTAAGAAAAGGGCGCATTAATGGGGCGGAATGAATTCCAGGCTGTCTGATACATCCATTCAGCTTTATTGAGGCCATTTCCCCGAGATGATACGTACTTATCCCTCTGCGGAACCCCGATCGGGGTTAGGTTCGGGCCGGGGGTAGGGGGTGAGGACAGCTGACTGTTTGTAATGTCGGAGGAGGAGTTTGAGATTCAAATCTGAGCAGTCCTCCGCATCTGCCGCCAGAGCCCAGCCAACAATTTACTGAGGACATTTCCATTCCTCTCGAATCTCCAAAAGGACAACCCTACCAGAATTTATCCTTTTCACTTACCGTAACTTATGGGCAATATATCCTGGACAGATCGCCGTACTATTTTCCGAACAAATGAAAACTGCAATTCAGGAACAGAAACTCCACAACCTCCGAGAAGAAAACTTCTTCTTTTCCAAGAATGATATCAAATATGAATTTTTCACATTGAGTAAATTTTTCTTAACTGTAAAAAATATTAATACTATTCATGCTGACTAACATCAAAATTACAAACTATACTTTGTAATAATGATCAAAAGTCAAGGATGCCGCTAATTTATTTGCAAAGAATTTACAAATTTTAATTTACAAATAATCCAATCCTTCCAATCGAAAATCCATAGTCATTGCAAATTCCCTCTATTACGTGCCCAACTTTACCCTCCACAATAACTTTAATATTATTATTATGTACTAGTTTTCTAATTTTCTTTCGGCATAATCACTCACACACCCGTTTCATCCTTACATATAAGTCCAACCCAAGACCATTAGTCTTTCCCACCTACTCAAATTAAGATGTCGCTATTATTACTATAACAATTTATATTTTATTCACAAGTTATACATTAAGAACCTTATAGAAAGATACAACATAAAACACTACTACAGGTACGTAGATGACATACTTTGCATACTTTCACAAGACAATGGAGAAGACATATTAACAGACCTAAACAACTTACATCCCAACATCACATACACAATGGAGAAAGAGAACAACAAAACAATCAACTACCTTGACATAACTATTACAAGGACGGACGATAGACTAACCTACGGAATATACAGAAAACCGACAGCGACTGACACTACCATACACGGAACATCAAACCACTCCACACAACACAAACTCGCAGCATTCAGACATTTAATACGACGAATGAAGACAATCCCACTCACAAAAGAAAACGATGACAAAGAACTACAGACGATATACACAATTGCACACAACAACGGATACAAAAAAACCACTATAGACAAACTACTTACGAAATACAACAACAAAACACACACGAACAGACAACAAGAAGAACAGATACACAAACCAACAACAACGTAAAACGACATAAGACAACATAATCCATAGGCAGACACTATCAAACACAAACACATTTACAAAAACTTTCGGAACATTTCAATCCAGGAGATTACAACCAATCTCTTCCTTAGCCAATACCTGGAATAATGGACTCTGACCCTTATAACTCGCGTGTGTGACAGACCTTATTGCCGACAAAGAGACCATTACAGCTATACCTGACATAACTAACTCACAGAATACAAACGCAGTTGAATACAGACAGTGACAGTGAACTCATGTATTCGGCCAGAAGATGGACATTGTTCGAAAGCACTCGCCAACAGATGGTTTGCAGAAACCAATGCAGTCGGACAATGGAAGGTATGACAGTACTCCAAAATTGTTGGGTAATTATTTTATTATCGTCGACGTTTCGATTACTTAACTTGTAAGTCATCATCAGGGCAATAGTTGAGTTCTGCAGGTCTCTATGTTGAGTTCTCCATTCTAAGATGTGACCATAAACCTCCCTCGGAGATCTCTCCTGACAGCCCTATCGGTCTGATGATGACTTACAAGTTAAGTCGAAACGTCGACAATAATAAAATAATTACCCAATAATTTTTGAGTATTTCATTTTTCTGATCCTGGCCAAAACCCTGTCTAACTTCTTCAGTTTTGCTTATAAACGGAGATGTAAATACATGCAAAATGTATAACCACCAACTTTTTATATCTTGTTTACCCTTAAATATTCGGGACGTAGAGTGATGTATCCTTGTAGCGTGTATCCTATCGCAGTTAAATGTGTAAATATCTTCCTAAAAAAGCCTTTTTCGTTAAAATAAAATAAAAGCTAAATAAAGTATAAAAAATAAAATAAGGTATTTCCATTATAAATTTTAGTCTTTCTCTAACGCCCCTCCCCCTCACTCCTACACCTTTTTCCTGTATTAAGAACTTAATTTGATGGAATTGTTGTAAAATGCATTTTTTTCTAACGTATATGTGCTATAAAGTTTTTTCGATACAACCCTTATAAGTAATTAATTTATGAATTACGAGGTTCGAGCCCTGGCCGGGACAGTTATATTTTTTATTTTATTCCCTTGAATTTAATAGTTTAAAATTTAGATGGAAAAAAAAAATTTCATCAAATTATGGTTTGTACACTTATGAAATTGAATAACTTATAAAATGTTTCAAAAGGCTAGTAACTCTTTGAATGTGAATAGCTTCATTTCCATTCGGGAAGTACGCTCAAAATATGAAAACAATAATTTTGTGAATATTTAATTACCTATATCACAGTGATAAGTAAAGAAATTTAATAAATGTTCACCAAGATGCATAAATCTAAAGAAAACAATGGATTTTTCTATCCAAGTAAATCTGCTGCCCTAGTTTATTGACTGATTTCCTTAACCTTTCCCCGTAAAACCCTTCTTTAATAATATTAATACTAATCCTTTCTGTAGGGACCCCTGTAAAACCACCCTACCAGAAAATTCTCTCTACTAAAATGTAAACCCTAACCCCTTTAAGTAAACTTGGAAAAACCCCCTGTTTATGAAACCCTGTAAACAAGAATTTCTTATTTTTATTTTTATGGAAATCCTTTTCCTAAAAATTTAATCTCCATGGAATAGTTATATCTCAAAATCTCTAAACCTTACTCATCAATACCATAAAGCTCAAGAAATATCTCACTATTAGGCCACTATTTATTTTCCCCGACATCCTGATAAGATTAGCCTATCTATATAAATTTTGTGAAATTATTTATTTATGTACTTAAGATGGAGGAAAAACCTCAAATATACCGATAAAAATTTCAATTAATATATATAATTAACTATATTATATATATATATATATATATATATATATATATATATATATTTGAAATTAGCTTCTAAAATTTATTTTTAAATTAATTCTAAACATGTTGATTGAAGAATCTGTAATTGAGTTCTTTAAAAAAGACAACAACGAACAATCAATTTTATTTCTTCTTCCTAAATTGTCATTAACAAATAATTCTCATCGAAATCATGGTATTTATCGTTTTACCTTGGGAAAGCAAAAAAAAAAAAAAACTAGGCCTGCTACACTTTAAAGATAATGAGAAGCCATTTTAGGATTTATTCAAGTCACACCGCACAGTGAGAAGGTCTGTTGTCAGCACGGTCTCTCCTGTAGCAAACCACTAATCCACTGTAACAATATAAACTGGTGTGAAACCCCCCCCCCCCCCCCNATATGTGACTAATTTGATCTTGCAAATGCTGTAAAAGTGAACGAAAGTTAAAGGTTACTTAACTATGGTAGGTTATAGGCTATTTAGAAAGGAGTATTCTCTTTACGTAAACTGTAGAGAATATAAATCCGAGAAAACTACATCATGCACTTTGTCTTAATTTGATCTTCTTTCAGCTCTCCCTAAAGCCTTATTTCAGCTAGTTTTGACTTCAGGGCGTTGGGCTTGCGTAATGAAGCTCAAATTACGAATATGCTTTATCCTAGCTTAAAAAGAGGGGTCTACCCCACATCTTTCCTGAACAAGTGCTTTTGGAAAAAATGTGACTTAATATAAATATTGAAATGATTCATGCTATACCTATTAAGCTCCATACATTTTTTCACAGGACTAATACAGGTGGATTTAGGTTTTTTTTTTTTTTTACTCTCAAGAAACTTAACAAAAGGTTTGAGGGAATTGGTATCACACACACATAGTAAATACGAACTGTGGGAAGAAAGAGTGTAGTAAACACACACAAAAAAAAATAACAATGAGTAAAATTTACTGGGGAGACTTCTCGCCCTTCGTGAGTGAGGAGTCTCTCTTCATTCTTCACTGACGAGTGACGAGAAGTCTCCTAAAATTTTACTTTCTTATTGTGTGTTCACTACACTCTTTCTTCCCCCTGTTCTTGTTTACTATATTCATTTTCTATATTTATGTATGTTTGGAGTAATCTTGAATGGACCCTAATAAAAAAAAAACTAATATTAAGATAGATTATTCTTTCAATCAAATAAGCTAATAATAATTAATAATCTAAAACTGACATACGCGTAAATACATAAATAGGTTTCGGCACTTCATTCTGTTTAAATACATAAACTACTGCTGAGATAGTTAACTGTCGAACTATGCAATGTAGAATTGGTCAGGGGTAGATCGTGGAAATTGAAAAAATGAAAATTAATTTCTAAACCAATCCCGCTGACTGTCTTCGTGTCTCGTCCCTTAAGGCAGTACTTCTCTGATGGGGCAAAGTTATTCTCTAGAGAAGAATGGCTGTACTTTCATCAAATAACTTCTCCGATTTTATTTTCACTTACCCTTAATAGAAAATAAAGTAACAAAAAGTATTACATTCTAAAGGAGGAAATTGTTGCTTAGCTATTTGTAAATCTAAATTTATGTTACATTACAAAAATCAAAACGATCGTATGTTCTTATTTAAAATTGAAAATAAGATGAGGCAGATAGAGGATATATATTTGTGTGAATTTGGGCAGAGTTATCAGTTATAGTATTTTTGAAATAATGATTCCTATTAATAATATTATAAAATTTGCCTAAAGCTCAGGATTTTCATGAGCTTAGATTTAATCTTTAGCAATTTAAAAAAAAAAATATTCCATAGCGGACATGAGAATAAAGATTTTGAATCTTAAAGGAGCAGCTTTCAAAATAAACAATTCATTTTTGCTCAAATACAGGCCAATTGTATATTCTTCATGTATGTATGTATATATATCATCGAATCGAATTACAATTTGTTTTGTACTGAAAACCACAGGAAAAATTATATTGTCTAAAGATATGCTTAAGAAAGCAAAACAGAATTCAAATAAATAAAACAACACTAAATCAAATATCCATGCATGTCCTACTATTATTTTCACATTAAATTTATGTAATCAAGTTAGGTGAACTTGAGGTTTCCGGTCCTTAATTATGAAAAATATTTCATCTACCGAACATTTAGGTATATTAGTTTTTTGTTAATCACCTTATTCTCCTGAATTTCAGTCAATTCCTGAGTAAGAGTATTATACGAAATATAGTAGCTTTCCTTTCTTCAGAGTCTGAAATTGAAGCTGAGGCTTGTTTTAGTCAATATTTGTTTCAGACTCAGGCAATAATATAATCTTCCATTCCTGAAACCGACATCCCTTCCGACCGTTCCAAAGAAAACCTAGCCCTCTCTCAGGATGTCAGAATTAGGCTGAGCAACACCCCAACAAATCACCCTTCACTACTTCCTATTTTAAAAGCATGGCTTATGCTTGTTTCATCATCAAGAAAATTATTATTTAATATGATGTCTAATTAAATTATTACTAATACATTATTTTATTGACCAGTAAATAATTTAACAATTCAACCACGATCAACAACATATCTTGTTCCTTATCAGTACAAAATAAGTTTATAATGATTAGAAATTGGGTAGGCTTATCAGTCGTCAGAGGTAGGGCTTAAGTGACACTGAATCAGCTTCTGAGACAATACAAATTGAGTGCAGGCGTAATACTCATTAATCTCTGGCTGACATTGCTCTTCCAGCTGCAAACCATCCTTCCATTTCAAAGGGTTTACATCCTCCCGGCCGTGATTAAATTCTCAGAGGATCAGACCAATCAGACCTCAATCAAGCAAACCAATTTAATTATATCAGCCGTTTAGCTAGATTAAGGTTATATAATAATAATAAAAAACAGCACTACTTGCCAGAAAACATATTTTACTCGATAGATCTGCTTTTCTTAGTGGAAAAGAATTGTTCTTATTTTCAAAATTGCGTTTTTATTAACTTATTTTTATATAAGGTTTAACATTAATTTTGCTACTAAGCTCTTCTTATAAAATAAAAATATACCATCCAAAATGAATAAATGAGAAAGCTATAGGATATAGTTCGAAAATGCATAAATTGATTTTGTTAAAATTATTAAGAAATCTTCCTAGCATTATTTTCACATAAGAAGCAAATACTTTTCTACGGTAGATAACTACTCTTTGGTTGTGCTGTTGTCGAACCAATGACGTAGCAAAGGCTGAAACTTACAGAGATCGAGGGCATAATGTTTCTTTGTGATGATTGGATTTGGGCAGCGGGTTCAGTATGCTTCGTACTGGCAGAGGTGATCATGGAATAGGCTCCTCATAAAATAATAATAGTAGCCGGAAGGGTTGCTCTCAAATGTTCCTTGATTTTCAAATTTTCTATTACTTCTTGAAGGTATGTTTGTTGATCGTCAAGTTATATTATGAGAGGATTATCAGGAATTCGATCTTGGTAGTTAAAGAATTTAAGACTAATTTATAACCAAAACGGTTTCATTTTAGCCAATGTTTTCGCCTGAATTTCAGACTTTCAACTGGGCCTAATATAAAAAAGAAGCATACAAAAACATTACTATTTTGTGTGGTTCAAGGTTGATGGTCTTCGAGTCTTTTACTGGAGAAATTAGTCAGGGTTTCGGCCAGGATCAGAAAAATAAAATAGTCCAAAATTGTTGGGTAATTATTTTCTTATTGCCAACGTTTCGACTTAACTTGTAAGTCATTATCATGGCGATTGTGATATCTGGAGAGATCTTCGAAAGAGGTTTATGGTCACATCTCAAACTGCAGAACTAAACAAAACTCAAATTTTACCGATTGTATGGCAGCCAAAAATCTATCGAAAAACGGATTAAGGTTGTTTTCCAAATAAAAAATATATTTTATATACTTTTAAGATATAATCCAGTCCCTTAGTGTAGTCTCATACAACATTTATTGCAATACAATTGTAAGAAAATTATGTATCATAAAAACTTGCCTAAATTCTATGAATCTTTATTTTAATATACCAAAAGTAACAGCCAATTTGCTAGAATATTCTTACTCACAGCTATCCCTTTGATTACCTCAAATGGCTACTTGAAGAAATTAAACTTCCATGCCCATGTCATATAGTTGTAAAAGTACAGTAATAACTTTAAAATTGGCATATGAGGAAACTACTGGCATTGTTTAGACCTATATGAGATTCAAGGGCAAAGGAGTTTTTTGTTAAGAGTCTTTTGTACAGGGGGCTAGCACTTCTGATTGTTGGCTGATTGCAGACATTTTAAGCAAGGCTTTGATTTTACAGGATTTTTTAATGGGGCTTCTGTAGTCGACAAGTCAATGTTTAGTATCAGGGTGTTTAGTCAGGGGGTGTTATGGTCTTATGGAGAGGGTGAAGGAGCCTCTATGAATTGAAGTGTTTATGAAGTTACTTTGAAGAACATTTAATATATATTACCTGGACTTTGATACATTTATTGGAATGAAGCTAATCCTGCAGAATTTTAATATGAATTTAGTTAAACTTATCTGGGAAATAAAATTATTTTATTTGCATAGAGGAAACTACTACTTATTGGAGTAATCATTTTTGAATAATAATTAGAAATGCTTCCTAAAAAAATTAATGTTTTACGGAATACGATTAATACTACATTTAAAAAGATCACTTAGTGGTGCTGTATTTATTTTATAGCTTCTTTCAATTTCTTATAACTGTTTGGATGATAAAATTGTCTTTATGCGTATATATTTCCCGTTTTCTTATTTCTCCAAACATTTTACACTTCTTTTAAGATAAGATCAATTAATCATAAGGTTTAAATAAATTTTCAAAATTGTATTCTATTATTATTCATGCTTAAATGTTTATCATTAAATTTTTTTAAATTATTATGATATATGATTAGAAAAAATGATTAAGAGAAGAAGGAAAATACTAGGAAGTTCTCTAATTAGCAACATGATCTTTCTTAGGTAGAATAATTCTCTTAATATTTGATATCTATATATTTGTAGAGTTCATTGAAGAACAGTTTTCCTACCCACATTATCCAGGATCAGAGGATCCTTCGGTGGACTGTTTTCCTCGGCTGATCTCCGCTAATCCCGTCCCTGTCGGCACATCTCATTATGACCGATCCTGGAAGTGTAGTTTGTTCAAGTGGAGACAGCACTTAATCTATCGCTCTCCACTCTCTGACCTAATTCTATAAAATCAATGGGGGAATGGGATTTATGAATGGTGTCTCCCTGTTTTCGAGAAAGTGGAGACTTCTCCAGGTCTCGTCAGGGAATGTCTCACGCGGAGTAATTGATGGCCATCTTTGTAAAGTAAGGCCATCTTTGACAATAAGAATGTGAGTGGCCGAATCTATGACATAGTTATTGCAGTAATGGTTTCCTTGCTTCACTCCTTATTCCTGTTAATCCTCAGCATTTCTAAGATGACCAGTTTCCTGAGCTCGAATCTCTTGAGAGACAGACAGCTGATCACCAGTTCGAGTATGTCTAAGTTTTCTTTCCTAAAGAACCCTAAAAACT
The DNA here is from genome assembly GCA_000696205.2 of Oncopeltus fasciatus. Classification (NCBI taxonomy): domain Eukaryota; kingdom Metazoa; phylum Arthropoda; class Insecta; order Hemiptera; family Lygaeidae; genus Oncopeltus; species Oncopeltus fasciatus. The sequence continues at coordinate 188,957 of KZ807895.1, read as the reverse complement.
CTCTCATGTACTCTTGATCTCAAAGAGTTCGTCTTCAGCAAATGGCGGACCGCATCTTAAACTAGTCCCATACACCCTTCTTAAAAAATAAGTTAATGATTTGAAAGGATTTTCGTAATCTTTTTCATATCAATTAATCTAGTGTGTCTTTATCAATCATTGTAAGAATGCAATTTTCCCTGTTCATTGTTTTCAAATTGGACATTTCGTTTGGCATTTTAACTTTATAAGGAATATTTTAATATTTATTTAAAAGTTAAATAATATATTAGTAACAATATTTATTACTTTTTTTTTCCTACACATTTTTTACTAATTTATTTTTAACAAAAGGAAATTAAATCCTTGACCAACTAATTAATCTTGAGGCGGGAATTAATGCCGTTCCGATTTCTCAGCCTTGAGTACTCGAACAAAATTCAGACAATTCTTAAAAAAATATGAGCATAATTTAATAATCCCAAAGTAGGATATAGTTGGTTATCTCTCGGTAAGTCCCTTTTCCTTGACCCTCAGTAGACCCTTTGTAACGATAAAGATTGAAATAAAATTTTAAAAAAATTATGAATGTTTATTTTTTAAATAGGTCAGAGTGCTGTTTGATTATCAAATTATGTTGTAAACTTATTTTTATTCTATTGGTGATTTGAGACATAACAAGATATTTGACACTTTTGGCAATTCATTACTATGAAGAATTTTTCTACTATAAAGGGAAAAAAATACTTTAATGAATAAGGTATACAATTTGTTCTCCATATATTCATTAATCGATTATAACAAGAGACCCAATAGGCTAAAAATAGTTTTCGCGATGCGATTAAATGTTGTACTAGCTAAAATTTAAATATTTCTCTTGAGACATAACATTAAAATTGAATTGCCACACCTAAAATCAATTCAGGGTCAGTTGAACGTTTATTAATTCAGCAGCATTCCTCTGAATTCCAGTAATACTCAACATTCCATATTAGTGGAATTTTCATAATTTGTGGCAGTCATTTGTCCGCTAATCAACACTAATTAAAGCACTCTCTCGCATCTGTATTGTTCAAGCTCAGAGGGCTTCTGTTAACAGAAAATCAGGGTGAACTCACCATCATATTCAATTAATTATTTTTTGAAAAAATGGTAAAAATGAGAGAAACTAACTTTATCCTTATATTATTCATAAAAAAATGGATATTTGGTGATTTGTATTTTTAAAAGAGTTGGAAAAGAAACCCTCTTTTTCTGGGATTAGAGCTGCTTTCATAGCGAGTCTGTTACACCCTTGAGCATATGTCAAGAACAACATCTTAGATAGAAATATAAAATCTAGTAAGTCTGGATTTGGAAAACAAATGTTAAAAATGAGAGCTTAACTCTGGAAGATAGCAGGAGTCTGGAGTTTAAAAAATGTACGAGTAAGAGGAAGTGCTAGTTAAGTAAATGATACAAATTCACATAAAAAATTAAGATCTTCACGTTGGTAATATGGCGTAACCCACAATAAAAAGATCTTAGCTGATCCTAAATTCGAGATACTAAAAATATGTACTCTTCGATGTTTTTAGTTGGGGTTGGGTCAAGGTAGATCCAAAAAACACAAATTTACAAAAATGTATTTTTTAATAAAGGATTATCTGCCAACGTTTCGGCTTACATTGTAAGCCATCTTCAGGGCTGTCATCATGAAGACGACAGAGGACGTCCTGTACCTAAGTTCACATTTCCATGACTTACTGAGTCATAATCATAATCCTTTATTTAAAAAAATACATTTTTTAAATTTGTGTTTTTGTGGTTTTATTTATCCCACGTAAATTATAAATAATTAATGAGAGGGAACAGAAAATAAAAAACTATCCGTCCTCGCATTATCTGCCAACGTTTCGGCTTACATTGTAAGCCATCTTCAGGGCTGTCATCATGAAGACGAGAGAGGACCCAGTCATGGAAATGTGAACTTAGAGAAAGGACGTCCTCTCTCTCGTCTTCATGATAGGACCCTGAAGATTGCTTACAAAGTAAGCCGAAACGTTGACAGATAATCTTAAAAAAAATAAAATAGAATAAACTCTTTTTGTTAAATTGGTATTTTTTCGATCTACCTTGACCGAACCCCAACTAAAATCATCTAATAATAATATCTACGGTCAAAAAACTCTCCATTCAAACTTGATATCGTCCATTCTACTACTAGTTTGTTTTTCTATTCAGACGCTTTCAACTATTTCGGTCATCTTCCGAAGTCCATTAAAGCTGTGACCTTCACAAGTCAAATGTCCGCAATCATAGGTATAATTTAGTGGTAAAATTTTCTTAGTACACTTTAATATGAATCAACAAAATTTATCTAGACTTTGGAGTAATTCATATGCTATAGATATCATTCAGTCAATTTTTTTTAAAATTNGCACTACAGCCATATAACGTAAGTTTTACTTTTTTTTTTAATTAATTTTATCAGTAATCAAATTTAATATAGATGGACTACAGCATACTGTAGCAAGACTGGGTCAGAAGCTACTTGAAAATCTACAAAATAAATTTTTCATTCCAACATTTTTTTTAAATAACATTTTAAAGAAAAATTTAAGACATTTTAATTTTAAAATTTAAAAAATCTAAGATGACTTTAGAGATGAAAGAGATAGCTCTTTTACCTCTAATGTAATTTTAGATTCAGAAAGTCTCTCCTACACTCGCAGGGATATTGAGGAGAGAACCGCATTACACGACACTCTTTAGAGCCTGAAGATGTAGTATTGTCACTGAAACCTAATGAACCGTTGCTAATAAAATGTTATTTGAAAATTTTTTTTTTTTTCTCTGCAAAAATTTTTATGCAACATCCAAAAAAAAAAAAATTAAAATAAAATAAAAAATCTAAGATTATTCTTAGTTTGGGAAATGATGTATTCAGATACAAGCCGAAAGTTGTTGGAAATTTATTTTATAATAAATTTCGATAACTTTGTTTTACCAATCTTATATTTAGTTTATCGTTTTTCTTTTTTTTTTTTTTTTGGTTGGTAAAGGAAAAATGGAACAAACCTCTATGTAGGTGCAAATGGATGAGTTTTTTATGTTAAAATGACACAAGTTGACTCATGTTTAGTGTATATTCCTCGTTTTAAACGAATTTAAAATTACAAAAATGGCCGAATAAATCATTAGCAATGCTTTGAACTTGAGTGAAATAGTATCATTGATTAGCTCCTGTGAGAGAACAAATGTATTTACGAAATAATTAATGTGGAATTTAGTCATTACCTGAGAGGAATTAATTTTGTACAGAGAATGCGATGAGGCATGTAATGGCGAGCGATACAAGCCCTCACATATGCTACAAATTGAGGGGAGGGGAATTTACTGTAAATATCCTGTAATTAAAATCCAGTATAATTTTATTTTTTACCTGCTTTTTTCGTCATATATATATATATTTGAAATTAGCTTCTAAAATTTATTTTTAAATTAATTCTAAACATGTTGATTGAAGAATCTGTAATTGAGTTCTTTAAAAAAGACAACAACGAACAATCAATTTTATTTCTTCTTCCTAAATTGTCATTAACAAATAATTCTCATCGAAATCATGGTATTTATCGTTTTACCTTGGGAAAGCAAAAAAAAAAAAAAACTAGGCCTGCTACACTTTAAAGATAATGAGAAGCCATTTTAGGATTTATTCAAGTCACACCGCACAGTGAGAAGGTCTGTTGTCAGCACGGTCTCTCCTGTAGCAAACCACTAATCCACTGTAACAATATAAACTGGTGTGAACCCCGCTCTTCTCGTAT
>KZ807895.1:145969-175563 GCA_000696205.2 Oncopeltus fasciatus | reverse complement strand
AGCCCTGAAGATGGCTTACAATGTAAGCCGAAACGTTGGCAGATAATCCTTCATTATACATTTTTTTTAAATTTGTGTTTTTTGGATCTACCTCGAACGAACCCCAACTAAAATCATCTTAGAATAATATCTACGGTCAACAACTCCCATTTTGAATATATATATATATATAATCATTTGAAATTAAATTATGTTTAATCAGATCAGATTGAATGATGCTCTTGCTGGTGAATGGACTTGTCTGATTGTGAATGTCTGTTGAGATTTACCAATACCAAATACTGATGTAAATCAGTCCTCCTTGCGTGAATATTGAAGAGGAGGAGTTCCTCTGAGGGAAAGAAAACATTGGTACTTTTTCATGATCCCTACGTCAACACTGTACGCGCCTGGAAGTCCCCCCTCCCCGCCCCGGGATGTGCTCCTGGAACGGGAGAAGAAGAATAAATGAAGCAGGAGTGGGGGGAGGACTCTGACCCCCACAAAAACCACTCCATCCTGCTGATCCAGGTGGTGATATACTGGCTGTCTGTGGCAGACCCCTGCTTCAATCCGCCCTTCTCTCTCTCTCTGGAACGTCCAACTTTTTCATAAATCTATCAGACGTCTGTAAGCTGACTAGACGGAGGAGGGCACTTCTCAGATAGCTGCTCGCTTCCACATCAATCTCGCCCTTCATTTCAGCCCTTTCTTCAGGCCCTACCTGGCCACACTTCCCACTACATTATTTAGGGGTGTGTTCCACCCTTACAATCTGAGTAAGAGATAGAAAAACAACACTTTCTTCTTAACGGATTTCCACTAGAGACATTTAATTATTCACTTTAGTGATATCACACTAATTTTAAAAAATGAACATATCTTTACATTCCTACTTATCAGATGATAACATTTAGGTAATTCTAACTAATAATAATTATGAGGAAGGATTGGCTGTGGGTTCAGTCTTGGAATTTGCAAAAATAAAAATAAAATTAGTTTTGTTAATGTTTCGGCCGTAATTGTAGGCCTACTACAGAGTTTTTACGTAAATCTCTTACCTGTCAGAACAGTGTGTAGTTCTGATATTCACCACCAGAGTGCCAGAGTCCTTATGTGCCACTCCAAGGAGCATTAAATACAAAGCAACTGACAGCAACAAAAATAAACCTGAATATTCTGTAAGCGTAAATGAAATGAAAGGAATTGTATCGTATATATATACATCACACTCTTTCCCTGAAAATAAAACTACTATCCAAGGAGAAGGTCTTCTACAGAGCAAAATGGGATAATGAAGACATGACTAGTTGAGTCATGATTTAGTTATCCTAGGGCATAAGACTCTCTCCCTCCAACATCCCGATTGTCCTGAACAGAAGCCGAAACGTTGACAATAATAAAAACTTTTTTGGTTTTTAAATTTTTTTTTCACCCAAATTCCAAAACCGAATTGCGAACTGGCATACGATTAAATGATTAAAAAAACAATCATTGAATAATATAAATAAATATTATTTTTCTCGTGGTATTTTATCCCACGTAAATTTAAATAATAAATAAAAGCGAATAGAATAAAAAATCTAACTTTCCAAGCCAGGGCACAAACCTGGATCTCCTGCTATCCGGGCAAGCGCGTTAAATGAGATGATAAAATTAAGGCATGACAGTTAGATTTTTTATTCTATTCCCTTGCATTTATTGTTTAGATTGAGTATTATAGTCCGAGAGTGGGAGCGTTATCTTAAATTTCAACTTCGAGTTAATGTATGTCGGGTAAGTTTATATTTGTGTTTTCATGTAAATATTGGTGAACACTTATTTTATATGAAAGGTTCAAGATGGCCATCAATGATATAGCTGTTTTATTAATCCCCAATGGTCCACCATCCCTTTCGCATTTTTTTTTCTCTGATGTCTAGGGGTATATTTCTCTCTGTATTTATTCAAAGGAAAAACCCAGATGATTATAAAAAAAATTTTCTTGGGTGGTAATTGACGTCATCAGCGAATGCATGTTATAAGCATTGTTGTTTCCTCCTAGGATTAGGATTAGGATCAGGTTATAGGGCGATCAACATCATGGTTATTTGTTCACGTAGGCTTCGACGGTCGTCAGATGTATTTACCGTTTCTTCATCCGGGTTTGACCGTGTCAAATTGGTGTTATTTGCCGAGCTTTCGCACATCATGTGATGGCTTTTTCAGGGCTGAAAAGAGAAATTCTCTACTCAGCCCAGAAGAAGCCATCACATGATGTGCGAAAACTCGGCAAATAACAACAATTTGACCCGATCCAACCCGGAAGAAGAAACGGTAAATACATCATGGTTATTACGCCCTGACTGTTGGGGTTTATCTAGAGTTAAATCTGTTATCCATTCTTTTAAATGTTTTCCGCTTTTCAGTGCTTGTTTACATTACATAAAATTTTAATATAGCAGTAATATAATGCAATTAAATTTATATAGTGAATACTCCAATAAAGCATAAAACAAAAACAAACAACAACAACAAAATACAAAAAAAAAAGAAAAAAAATGCATAGTTGATATATATATATATATACATATACATATATATATATTTAAGGGGGGGGAGGTGTTTCCTCCTATGTATTTTTCCGTCAATTTGTAATGAAAACATAAGAGACAGAAGATGTCTACCTAAATTACACAACTCTTACGTTAGTACTTTCTCCTCTCAAAGAATCATTTTAGTCTTCTTAAAAACGATTAATAATAAGCGGAGTTATATTATTAATATGTTCGAGCGGGAGGTAGTGGCCCTAATGACAGTATAAATCTTGCAGTGGTGGTGGTGGTGGGGAGGACGTATTGTCACAGTTAGCCGGGAGCAGTTCACGTCACAGTCAGCTCGGAGCTGTTCTCCCGTCACAGTGACAGCTCTCCACCAGACCGTCTTGAATTATTCCAAAGCCGGGCCATTTAAAATACTAATACCTCCTAATCTTGGCGGCTGTCACTCCCTCAGCCCTGATAATAACTTGTACTTCCTGAAATTAGTCAAATCAGCTGAGAGAGCCTGGGATTTCCTGTGGTAGCTCTCCTAAATTATTTACATATCTCCCTTCTCCCCCTCCCTCACCCTCTCTCATTCTCACTCTCTCTCTCACCCCCTCACTTTATCTCTCTCTCTCTCTCATCCCTGTATTCCTCCCCATAATTTCTCTCTCCCTCATAAAACCTACCACTTGCTCTCTGTCAGTTCTGCTTAGGCCGCATCGATATATATCGATTATGCGCTATTTGCATTTCCGTAATATTGGCGAAGAAGTAGAGTCTCTCTTCGTAGGAATTTAAAATATAACACGTGTAAATATTTAATAATTGTCATAGCAACTGCACTGTGTTGCCATTAAACAAGTAGGCAATATAAATTATAATGTTCCCTTAAATTATTTCTCCGCGTTTCCATGGAGATTCAAGATCATTTGGAGATTCAATATTATTCACTTTTATGTCAAATATATGTTTATCAAGGACTCCTAGATAGGTTTTTCGAAATCCTTTTGTGACATTTGACCTGATTAGGGCTTCAGCAAGGCAAGCGGTTGAACCTTTATGGTGCACTTACACATAGAGCTTATTTAAGGAAATTTCTTGCAGGTTAATGAAAATATTCAATATTTTAAATAAAGAGAGGATTTAAGGGGAAAAAATTATTTATGTGGGTGTGTGTGAGTTTGTAATTTGTGTGAAGTATTGACTTGATTATCGGAAAATTTATAAGTTTTAGAGGATTTTGGTCAAATAATTTTTTCCAATATTTTGGAATATTTCCTGACTTGAAAAAAATTGAATATACACCCAAAATATTGGTCTAGACTAAATTATTTTACGAAAACCGTCAATGATGAATGTATATATATATATATTGAATTCAGATGAGGGAAGGAGGGGGTTTAGATTAAGAGTAAAATTTATGAATTTGTTGTCTATATTGTTATTTCAGTTCCAAAAATTTGTAGAACATTATACTTCTAAAATGTAATTCCCTAGTGTTTACTCTCAATGAAAAATTACAGCGATGACATGTTTTTGTGGAAATAGAAGAAAGATACAGAAAAAAAATAAGACCGTAAAGTAAAATTGATTTTGGTTCTAGCACTCTTCCTAATGGGTAATTACCGTAAATGATATGTATGAACACATGTTTGTGTAGGTGGGTTTTTGAGAATTCATGGTTAGTAATTTTCTTTTCATGTTAAAGAGTATTATGCGTAGATACGATATAAACTCGAATCGTTTCATTTATGCTTACTGAATATTCAGGTTTATTTGTTGCTGTCAGTTGCTTTGTATTTAATGCTCATTGGGGTTGCACATATGGACTCTGGCACTCTGGTGGTAGATATGAGAACTACACACTGTTCTGACAGGTAAGAGATTTACATCTATTAGCGGCCCGATCTGATTATATGAAGAAAAAAAAATAGGGTTCGTTCAAGTCTTAAATCTGCATTTCCAGTGGGGATTGAGTTTCTAAATCCCATTGAATAGGCTGGGAAAAGCCTGGCTTTTATCCAATAACAATTTCAATGCACTCATCTGTAGTCGGTGACGACCGGTGAATGTATGCATATATATGTGTATGTGTGGGTTTGTGTGAGGGAACACATTTCTATCCTTACCCCACAGAATGTTTCTCCGTTTCAATCCTAATGGCAGAACTTTACCAAAGAGGGTAGAAAGGAAGGGGAAAAAAAAAAAAACCTATATGAAAAAACTGACATTTACCAGATCAAAGCACCACTCACATAGCGTAGCTTCGAAGCAAGGATTCCTTCGACATCCGCAAGTTGTGTCCTTTCAAATAGGCTTTGAAATTATCAGAAATGATATCAGAAAATTCCATCTCTCTTTTCGTTAAATGCGATATTGAACCAACGTTTTTACCTCTTTTGAAATTGAAAAAGTAGCATTCTGCGAAGGCACAGGATTCGCTTGTTTTTTTTCCACTGACATGTATGTGCGATTGCATATCCCTCTGTGTATACGTTATCTATCTGAATACTTGGAAATATTTCACTTTGTACAAATTTTAAAAATGATTTGTTTTTATACTTGATATTTTCGAATGAAACTTGCTTCTCTGTATTCAATGATTTGAAGCTTTTTGCTACTCTGCTAACAAAAATATTACCATTTTAGCGTTAATAATTTATCTTATAAATTCTTTTAATATATAAATTTACAACATTATGCCTCCTGTATTAAATAACATTTTTATATTTATTTATAAATATAAGCCTATTTTTTTTATTATTCACTCATAAAACAATTACTTTTTCTACATTAACTTGTAAAAAATTATTAAAAAAAACATTCCCGCGAAAGAGAATAAGGATAAAATACATGTTAAGAATGTATTTATTTATATTTTTATGTATTTACTAGAGGCAAGCTAGAGAATGCATGTAGTCAGCTAACCCTCTTGCTGCTTATTATTATTTTTTCTCATTCAATACAGAACGGTACCCAAATAGTGCTTATTGTTCCATAAGAACCCACCATGAATTTTCTTTGTCATAAAAAACAGAAGCACAGAAATAAATATACTTACTGTGCAGTGTTAGCATATAACCTGGGACCTTTGGCTCAGGAGCCCATTTAAGGCTCATATAAATCTCTATAGAAAATATTATTAAAGCTCGAATTAAAATTTTTCATAAGTTTTCATTAAATTTTTCACTTTTCAAAATTTTTTAGTTAAACCCCAAAATAGTCAGAAAAGTTATCAATATAATATATAATCAATTAAATCACCATAATAATATAAAATGTATAAATAATTTATGGACATGTCTTATTTCACCTGTGTTTTTGTATAATCATAATTTTCAAAATTAATTATTTTTATAAGGGTAAAAAAACAAATGATCATAAACTGTTATTCACTCGGAACATCCCTAAATAGTATGAAAAATTGTTGTGGACTGATAACATATGGCTTTTCTTTATCAGTCTTTAAAGAAAGGCCTCTTTAATTTAAATTTTACTCTAAATGTTCAAATTTTCCCAATTATTGTTTGAATTTAAGTGAAATGGAAATAAAGTGCTAAGAAGATTGTCACATATATGAATGTATAAATACACACACTTTTATATCTTTCATGANATTATTTTTAACATTCATCACTCGTGATTTGATTTTTTTTGAGTTTATTATTTACTTTATTTCCATACATTCACTATAACAAATTTTATTAAATTATTAATATTTTTCAAAAGGCGAAAAAGTCAATTATAAATTGAAAAATATTAACTTTATTGTGGTATTTAATGCCACGTATATTTTAAACCATTAATGCTAGGAAATAGAATAAAAAATCTGTCCCAGCCAGAACTCGAACCTGGATCTCCTGCTTTCCGGGCACGAATGTTACCAATTACACCACCGGGCCAAACCAGATAACTTATTAAACTCCCAGCACACTAGGGAGTGTCTAGACCTCCGATAAAAACAAATACATCGTCTTAAGCTCGAAGGAGCTGACATTGTTTAGCTATTTATCGCCTTCTGTTTATTACTTTTTATTTTCATTCATAAATATTAATTTAGTTGTGGTGTATCGTCCCACGTAAATTTTAAACAATTGATGTGAGTGAATAAATTATAATATTATACATAAGAATCATACATTTAAAACAATGGTACTCATTTTACAAACAGATCTGAATAACAATAAATTATACATCCAAAATTTTCATTAACTCTGTCTATTTTCAAAAAGTATTAATTTCATTATATTTTTGGGGGGTTCACAATGAAAGGGTTGGCTTTGGAATATTTTTTAAGATTTTATATTTTTTTCTTAAATGTGTGTAATTTTAAATACATGCGATTCTGCAAATAAAATTATATCTTTTGGATACTACAATAAATGTTTATTTTCTTACTTTTCTTTATATTTATGATCTAGTCATACATATAGCTTTAAGTTCACAAAAACTATAAATATTGCGAAAATGCAAGGCCTGACTATTTCTCCTTGAAAAACCACATCTATAACTGATATTCTTCGGGTATACTGTGATCTATATATCCTTGCACTACAGCCATATAACGTAAGTTTTACTTTTTTTTTTAATTAATTTTATCAGTAATCAAATTTAATATAGATGGACTACAGCATACTGTAGCAAGACTGGGTCAGAAGCTACTTGAAAATCTACAAAATAAATTTTTCATTCCAACATTTTTTTTAAAGACTCATTGTTACACATTTATTCATTGTTTATTATTAATTGAAATAAAATTTATGGCTGCCTGCTATTCGAATAAACATAAGTAGAGAGTAGTGTGTAATGAGGAGGAGGAAGTAAAGATATAATATAATATAACCATAATATATAATTTATGGTTTGAGAAGGGGTGTGAAGGGGTATATGAAGGGTATATATATATGTGTGTGTATGTATCCAATATAATCCAATAAATAAAAGAGTTTCCTTTGTGTTCACCAATCAGGAATTTCCATTTGCATGAGGGGAATACGCATGTGTTCCGCGTTTCCTGGAACGTCCTCTTACTGCGTTGTTTCGTTAAAGTTGAGGTTCGGTCAAGATAGATAAAAAAAAGAAATACAAATTTTAAAAAAGTTAATTTTTTTAAAGATACACGTTTATCGGGCAGATAATCTTTAAAAATAAACACTTTTTAAAAATTTGTTTTTTGGATCTACCGAATCTCTACTAAAATCATCTAATAATAATATCTACGGTCAAAAAACTCTCAATTTGAATTATGTATTATGTTTTATTATTTTAAATAACTCTTATTTGCTTCTTATGCGCCTTATGTATTGTGTGTTAAAAATTATCATATCCAAAATATACTCTAAATCGATTCAGAAAGTATAGAGGAGAGATTATTTTATTCCAAGGCAATTATTTCATTTTATATTAACTTGGAATATTGATTACGTGAGAGTCTATATGCTTTTTTATTATTAAAAAAAAGGAAAGAAAAGAAGTAAGGCTATCACTTAAGTCCCTTCTGAGTACTAAAATACACTCCTTAGTTTTTGTTCGTCAGAATGAAAAACTCTGTTAAAAAAGCTGGCGTTATGAGATAACGAAAACTGGTTACTCAAGGTAAACTTATTTTACGGCTTGGATGGATTTAATTTTCCACAAGACTTCTCAGACTCCCCCCCACCCTCTCCATTGTAGACCATCGCTCAGCCGAAAAAAAATATTAGTATTTCCGGGGGAATGTGTTCTGCTCGGCGGCTGCTGTATCTTGTCGCACGCCTGCGTGACGTATCGTTGCCGACATAGTCTTCTATCAAAATACAACTCTGCTGTGACGTCATATCTGCCGGAAGACGAAATATTCATTGGGTCATTTACATCAGCTATGACGTCAAACACTACTAGACTGATTACTGATTCCTACGGTCATTAGATCCAAATGGGCAATAAAATAATTAATGAAATGTATTACAATAATTTTTTAGTTTTTATATTATATTTCGAGCTCAATTCTCTAAAAAATGTTGTAGAAGAATCCTGTTTAAAAAAAAGTAAAATAAAGAAGTAAGTGCTCGTTGGGATGCTAAGGGGAGAACCTTTTCATGTGACACTCTGTAGTGCCTGAAGATGGTGTTTTGACACCGAAACCGGTCGCAAATAAAATTATTTGAAACAGAAAAGAGTACATCTCTCCCATCCTGTTTATGGGATCCTGTTTATTTTATTAAGTACTGTATTAAATTTGCATTTAAAGCTGACACCCTCAAAGAAAAATATTTTGGAAGCCGTAATGTAGGGAATGTTTTTATAGATTATTTTTAACATTCATCACTCGTGATTTGATTTTTTTTGAGTTTATTATTTACTTTATTTCCATACATTCACTATAACAAATTTTATTAAATTATTAATATTTTTCAAAAGGCGAAAAAGTCAATTATAAATTGAAAAATATTAACTTTATTGTGGTATTTAATGCCACGTATATTTTAAACCATTAATGCTAGGAAATAGAATAAAAAATCTGTCCCAGCCAGAACTCGAACCTGGATCTCCTGCTTTCCGGGCACGAATGTTACCAATTACACCACCGGGCCAAACCAGATAACTTATTAAACTCCCAGCACACTAGGGAGTGTCTAGACCTCCGATAAAAACAAATACATCGTCTTAAGCTCGAAGGAGCTGACATTGTTTAGCTATTTATCGCCTTCTGTTTATTACTTTTTATTTTCATTCATAAATATTAATTTAGTTGTGGTGTATCGTCCCACGTAAATTTTAAACAATTGATGTGAGTGAATAAATTATAATATTATACATAAGAATCATACATTTAAAACAATGGTACTCATTTTACAAACAGATCTGAATAACAACACTTCCTGCGATCCAAAAAAATTTTTTGGAGTATCAAAAATATACAAATCTCTAGACCTAAAATTTATAAATATATTTCAAATAAATACTATAAAACTCCAATAAGCAATGTATTATCAATTGTAATATCATATATATATNACATTTTCGGGGATCTCAAACCCTTCGTCGGTGAGGAGTGAAGAGTGACTGGGGTTGCGGAAGGGACTCAAAGGAAGGGGAAGGCGATTTTGGGTTTTCCTTAATCCTCTTATTGTTGACAAATGTTGCCTGGTCTTAGAGTGGCTTAGAGAATGTGAATATAGGCTCACTCTCTCGTCTTCAGTTGCAAATCTGAAGCCGTGTTGGGGAGTTGTTCAATCGCTTTAACTTGGAAAACGTCATAAAAAAAACATTAAATGGCTCTGAGCATGGCTTGCTATGGGATAGTCTCTCTTCACTCCTCACCGACGAGGGGCGAGAGATCCCAGAAAATTTTACTCCTTGTGATTTTTTTCTTTTTGCCTGTGCACTGCACTCTCTATCCCACTTTTCCTTGATTACTATATATATATATATATATATTATTAATTACCTAAATATTTTTCATTGGTTGAGGAATTATCTATGGTAGCCTCTTTATTAAAACACCCATGGAATTAAGTCTGGATACAATTTCTCAATGTTTGGTTTGAGATATCGATACCAAGACAACTAGTCGGTTAGGCCAGTGCTCAAATACTTACCAAAAAAATGTTTAGAAAATAAGTTCTTTAAATTAATTAACTCAGCTGATAGTTGAAGACATTAAGGCGGGTAATGATGTGACGCGGCCTCTGAGACTTATTCCCGCTCTTCAGAAGACAAAGCCCATAGAATTTCTATGAGGACTCTGACTTAATTTTAGAGAAATCCAAGTCCTCTGCGCCTGCGCAGTTGGTAAGGAGCGTCTGACTTATTGTGCAATGTACAGAAAACTGTCTTTCATTTCCCCTGTTTTACGGCATTTAATTTCCAGCTGACGGGGATTCACGGCTACATTTTGCACGTCTTTCGACGTAGAGCTCGCCCTGCGTATTCTCAAGGTGTCTTTAATTTCAGAAGGCAAACATGACTGTTCTGCATAAATGATATGTAATGAAAAGTCAGTGACGCTGGAGTTGTTCAAACTAAACTTATTCCTTAAAATTCCGGCTCTTATGTATTTGCATTTGAATTTTATTAATTATTTAAAACCCACATCCTTTATTTCGAATTTCTGATAACACAACTGAATATATAATATTATCAAGAGCTGCGAATACCATGCGGATCCTATATTATTGTTATTTTAATCTATAGTTGTATTATTATCAGTTATTAAATAATTTTAACTTGTGATTATTATGAGTGTAAGGATGTGGGTGTAAATTTATGTGCTTATAAGAATATATTCATCTTATTTAATCATATTGTTAAGCATACATATTTAAAATTCTATCTGAATTGTCTTCAATTGTTTAACATCACAATTACTTTAGTAACCACAAAGTTTAATTACCACACGATAGTTAATTGCTCTTCAATTTGAAAATTACAATACATGGTTTTAACTTTTGGAAGTATGTCTAGCTAAATAAAAATTTTTGAAAATTAATAGTTATGCACACACAATATGTTATATTTTATAAGACATTTGTAGTTTATACTGTTAAAGTAGAAGTTCAGGAACCTGTGTTAGTTTTATGCTTGTTATTATTAATAACTTCTGATTCCTGTGTACTAATATTATTTATTCTATTATTTCTTAACCCATGACAATTTATGCTACTAATTTTATCTGTGACAATCAGAGTAAATATGATAACCACATTAAATGTCCAGATATCCTTATATATAATACAATAATCCTAGAACATGTTCATCCTTAATCCTAATCCTATCCTGGCCAAAGCTGATTCCCCAAATTTCATTAATTTAGAATAAACTACTAAAATGACCAATAAAACAGAGAAAAAATGGGCATTGCCCCCATTGAAGATGGAATTTGACCTATCTGAAGAAAAGAGAAAGGGGATAGGTGCTAAAATAGCCTAATTTATTTATAAATATCATCTCTGTCAGGCGTGTTTTGTTAAAATTTTGAAAATAAATAAACGATAGTAAATGTATTTCTCATCTAATTTTTTTTTTAACATTGATCAATAACGAAATAATCGACTATTATTTCGTCTCCCTCTAAACTAACCAATGGATTCAAACCGACTATTTAACCCATTTGCCAAAATATAAAATTTGGCTTAAATTTGTTTGAAGTTGGGGGCCAAAAGCTCTTCTAAATCCCCTTTCCCCACTTGAGTTTTTGGCCATTAAAGAATTCAGCCATTTTTTAAAAGCACGTTGCCAAAATTTGTTTCGAAAAACTAAAATAAGTGGTCTGAAGAGTATTCACCCATACACTTACTCACACACTCCCACACACACACACACACACACATGTTCTGAGCTATCGGCTACTGGGGGTGATGGGGGAGGGGAGGTTTGGAATGGAAAAAGTTTAATGACTTTTCGTTAAGAGAAAGTCATATGTCATTCATCCTACGAAACTAAAAACTATTAGAGCTTTTATCGTTTGGCATAGTGGCCTTAAATGTAACCAAGCTGACTGTATTTGAAGGACCTCATAAGTAGGTTGGTACTGTCGTCAAACAATACACTATTCAAGATGAGTTTCAACGCCATTGTGTATTACGTTGAGAAGTGTACAAGGAACTGAAAACAAATTGGTTTCTAAATTTAAATATGGCGGGTGGTATTCGAGCTTGTTAACTTACCAAAAAACAATGGTGCAAACCCGGATTTCTATCATAACTACTGTTTCCTTCCAAATAAACAAGTCCAGGTAAACAGAATATACTGAATAACAATTTTAGTGCAAGGGAACAGAATAAAAAATCTAACTGTCCCAGCCAGGGCAGGTGATCCAGGTTTGTGTCCTGGCTGGGACAGTTAGATTTTTTATTCTATTCCCTTGCACTAAAATTGTTAAAATTTACGTGGTATTATATACCACAAGAAAAATTAATATTTATAGAATATACTGAATGTATGTTTATTATATATTAGAACCCGATAATTTAGACAATTTTCTCAGACAATGTCCTATCTACAAGCCAATCACTGAGGAATATTTTCCCGATAAAATCTAGTACTTTGCCCTTCCTAGGGCTTAGAGATATGAAATATTAACACTGTGTTATTTTATAATAAGTGAATACAGGTAGTCTGTATGCCCATAGTCCAATTATTGTTCATCACACACATTTTATATAACACGCTATTTGAGGTCCATACAAGCAATTACTTTCGGAATAGTTCAGTTTTCTATTACATGCAACAAAAACATGAAGCATATTGAACATGTTAACATGTTAAACATCTTATTGTATATAGAATATGTAAATTTTATTTCAAATACAGCGGGTAGCTATTCTACTGCATTCACTTTATAGCACTGAAATCAGGGAGAGATATTATAGGATTAGATGGGGCGAGTGAACGCTAAGGACAAGACAGCTTGAAAATGAATAATTATCGAGGGAAGACTTAATTCTTCGTGAAGCATTTCATCAATCACAGCCTTGGATACACAATCAATCCCCGTCACAAATTTTATTAATGAAACTGAATTTTTTTCCTTATAACAAGAATTGCATAAATTATGTGTGTATTATCCAGTTCTTCATGTTGTATGTGAGGTACAATTATTATTTTCTTAAGTAATTATCTTATGGAATTTTCTTTTGGTTATATATTACCTCTATTACTTCCCAAAACATGTAGAAAGTAATTATTAATAAAGTTTAAAAAAAAAAAAAAATTACCTTCCATTTAACCACTTTGGGTCTTTGAGGTAGAGGTCATTTCAATTTAGCCCCCAATACTAAACATATATGGCAATTTAAATACTTTTATTCATTAAAAAAAAACCTTTGTAAAACTTTTATTCATTGGACTGAGATTCGGCCAAGTCATTTCAGATATTAAGATCCAAAATTGTACCATTGGCTATTTATATTTTCTAATGTTTATGATATTTCTAAATAAATAAGTTTTTTTTGTATCCATATATGTTCGTATGTTTTTATTTATTTATATGTACATTTATATTTATTTTGATATACTGCCTCACTATAAAAAGTAGGTTGATGAGGAAATTCCCATGCTCGATGTAATCCCATGTTCGATGATGTAATTTTATTGGGCTATTTGTATATTGTATATGTTGTTGACTCATGTTTATAATGTAGGAATATAAATTATTTACAAATATTAAGAATCAGAAACTTTTATATTTAATAAACGATTCTCTAACATTAATTATAATTTATTGATTGCATACAGCATAATGTAAATACACCTGATGATTAGTTGTTTTTTTTACTGTAAGTTCATTTTAGACATTTTTCTCAATCTGCATTGTAATAGGAGAGCGTCGTGTTATTATAACTTACAGTTTTCTTATTTTCATTTTCAAGTATTTTTAAACATTTTTAATAATTTCCAAATGAAAGTTCAAGCAACAGATTAAACACTTATTTTATTTGTTAGCAAAATATTTATTTTCTAAAGTAATAATAAAATATACTTAACCTATGAGGCAATAGAGGAATGGGGGAAAATAATCTTGCTGCACTCAGATTCAATGACAAAGGAGGAACTGAACAAAGCTCATTACAAAGTTCTTACTCTTGATTTAAATCTTAGCCAAGTTGAAAGTAAGGTTAGTCTGCGGGATTAAGCTAACTTAAGTTTTCTACATAATTATTTCGATGCGCAAGTTCTTCGCAATTTAATACGGGTAATTCAAACTTTATCTTTGTTTAAAACCCCTGCATTTAGTGTTTATCCATATGGTTATTTAACGGAAGCCTGTAAAAGTAGATTGTGGCTACCATATGGAGCTGGCTTTTGAATGAGTTAATAGTTTTCAACATTTCCATTTGACTTGGGAAAGTAAGGGGACTTTCACTACTTGGAGAATTTCTAGAGGAAATTCATTCGGCAATAATTATTACAGTAAATAAATACTTTTCTTGGATTCATCTTCTCATTAATATTTATTTTTCAGGCGAACCAAAGGGTTTATTTTTAAATTGCTGAAAAAATGGAACTTTTGAAAAAACATCCTTTAAATAAAATTATTACTAGAACTAGATTCCTCAAAATATATTAAATTAAATGCCTTAATATAAATGATTAATTTAACTCAAATTCCTTATTATCACTATATTTTCCACTATACCATGTTCATATAAAGTACACTAGTTTCTGTTACTTTTCAAATGTTATCTGTAAGCTCCGATTTAATAGTTCACACAGTTCGTTCCTTTTTTCATTTTTTTAAGTGTTCATCATATTGGGTTATATATGTGTGTGTGTTTGTGTAATTAGGTAAATAAGTACTTTTTAAATGAAAATAATTTATATTTACTGATGAACTGGTATTTAAGCTTGTGAATTTGTTTAATTTACCTTCAAAATAAAATATAGTATTCACTAATGGTTGAAATGCAACCATTTTTAATATAACAATGTATTTTAGAGAAGTAAAAAGAAAAACGTAAAAAAAAAATTTTGATAATTTTAAATAAATGTAGTTTAAGACATAATTATCAACAATTATTAAGATTAAGACAACAATGTCAATTATTAAGACATTTTGGAACCTTTAATAGGATGCGAGTTATTAAAAGGTGTTTGTTTTTTAAAATAAATTCTTAACATATTCACCACTTTAATGAAATTATTAGTTCAATTACCTCAAGTTATTAGTAATTCAATTAAAACTCTGATATAATTTGTTTTCTAATTATCTTCAAACAGCAGAAAAAAATTTGCATAGTTTAAACTACTCCTTCATATCACACCTCTACTTGAGGTTAGTATCATTTCAAAAGAGTAGAGAGTCCTTCTAATCCAGTTTAATGAACTTAAATGTATATAATTTAAAAAGTAAATAAAGAAAATATGTATCTTGATTTATCCATATTCTTTTAGTCTCAGATGTATATCCTTTTCTAAGGTTAAGGTTACTTTGAATTGTAGAGGAGAAAAGTTATATTATTTTGAAAGACCACATCTAATTTGATAATGTCTTGCTACACTCCTCCTGCAACAAAACACTCCATTCCGTTCGCTTCTTTACAAAGCTAATTATTTTGGCGGGATCTGGAATTATTTTATTATGATCCAAAACTACTCTACGTAGAAAACTTTTCTACGTCCTCTTCAAGATTGTATTTGGAAATCGGAAGGAAGATTTCACGGGTGTCATTTCATTTCTTTGAGGTCCTCTTTCTTCACGAAATAGGCAAATGAGAAAAGTTTTCTACTTATTTTTACTTTTTCCTTGTTGCTAAACTAATATTCCAATATTTCTTACTCTGATTTTTAAAAAAATTCGCAGGCTAAGTCGTCACAGCCGGGCACTTTCACAATTTCATACCGATGAATGACGTCCTCCATTGAGCCTTCGACTTCTTCTTCTTCTAGTTGTCTTCTAGATCAGGAGTGTCCTCTGGTGTGATTCAAAAGTTCCTGAAAACATCTCTTCCAACTTTCTAGGGTATTTTCCTTCAAGGCGTTACTTCGTCTGACCTTACCACAATGCAGTTAGCCGCCCTTAAACTGAACCTCACCGAATTTATAGCAGAAAGAGTTCTGCTTTGTTTTCGCCTCTTCCATTAGAGCTAACATTACTTTTAAATACTGCCTTTTCACCCTTCTTAAAACCCTCTTTGTCGCCGTCATGAACTCGGCATTCAAATCCTGTCACTTCGACCCTAAGAGACTCCATTCAACACTTTCTTCGCTTTAACTCCATCGTCATTGAATCAACTCTTTCTCGACGAACAAAATAATAAAGACTGTAATGGCGTCGGACATTTGCAAGAAGCAGAAAAGATATAGTTTATTATGAAAATTTAAAACTTCTCTTTCAAATATACACTTTCTATTTTTTTTTTTTTTTTTAATTTTGGTGGTCTGATTTATTCTGTCTAAAACTTTGGAACCTATGGTAGATAAAACGTGTGTTCTATGTGGTGTGATAAGGAATTACTTGCACAAATTATGGGTATTTGATTGTGTTGTCTTGAGTCTGTGACTGCCTCAACATTTCAGGCTATTCAGAAGTTCAAAGATTGGTATTTAAAATGGTCAATTCGTAGATTATTTATGTATTTGTTGAAAAATATTGGTCCCTTATAAAAACTTGTTTCTCCTTCGTTTGTTTTCTCCTGGTACTAAATCACATATTTTAAAATTCCCTCAACTTTTCTGACAAGCGGAATCAGTAACACTACTGCTATTTTCTCATATGACAATCTATTTACTCAGAAAACCAGTGTATTGTGTATTAAGAACACCAGTGTTGTGTTTCTCCCTAAATTCAGTAATTTTCTTCTTGGATTCACTCATGATGACACTTTCGGACGCTTACTACGTTCGATGTACAAGTGTAAATACACTTCATTTATCTTTGGAGTTGTCTTCAACAAATTTATACCTACTTGGTCCTGAGACTTTTCTTATTGTTAGGTTAAGTCGAATATCACTCATGATCACTTATTTAGTCAGGCTAGCTCTTCTGATTGTCTACTTGGACTTAACCAAAATTTTATTAATTTATTTTCACACAGGCAGAATACACTGCATCATCCTATTTTGATTACTTAAATGATTTATTTTATAGGATCTTCATATGATCCTCATGTGGAAGAATCACACCGAGGGAGTTTTCCTTTGTGTCATGCATGGTGACACATTATCTCCAGTGTTTCCTGTGACATTCCGATCATAACATGCCTTGTCATCATTTTATTTTCTTTTAAAAAAAGAGCTGAATTTACTCATAAATATTTTCCTACTGCTGACTCCATTTCCTCTTCATAGTTCCCAATAAATCACCAAAACTTCATTTATTAATTATTGATTTTATGACAGTTAAAAAAAAAAATGCAAGTCTAAACGTTTGATCTAAACTATCATAATTACGCCTCAAAGAAGTAAAAATATTTTTTATCATCATTTTTAGGTTGTATAAACTAAAAATTACGTTCTTATTAAAATTAACAGCGATGAAAACAAACATAGTTATTTTGATCATAATATGAGTTATATTAAATTAATGAATTTAACAAATTATATATTACCTGTAACTAATAGAGTAAAATGGAATATTTAAATATACATTAGAATTTGTATACGTTGTATATGGTAAGTAATTTAAACAGTATTTCAAGCATAATTACCAGTAATATATCAATAATTTATAAAAAAATTTTCGACCTAAAATAATGATATTTTTAATAACATGTTACACATACATACGTTGCAAACATCTATAGCGTTTCTTATCATAATATCCAAAACAAACATTAACACACCTAAAGCTTATACTGTTAAATATTTTACTAAAAATTAAAATAAATTAATTTTATAAAATTATTTTATNGAAAATTATTTTATTATTAATAGTTAAGTTTTAGTTATCTTTTAATTAAATACATTATAAAAAGCCTGAAGGTTTTTTCTGTGGAATTTTTCTGTATACTAATAAATTTTTGGTTACCATGGTACTTGGATAGTAGGGCAGCAAGTATTAAGACTGAATGTGGGAGTTTTTTTGCCGCGATCCTGGAAATGTCTGGTATTTAAGGGTTGTGAATTTGTGGAATTCAATTTAGTGCGATGGCCAGGTCGGAATTCGAATAGAACAGACCCGAGAGTAAAAATCCTTCAACCTTCTACCTTCATTTAAGAATGCTAGAACTGAATCTGTTAGGCTAATTGATAGTAATCGATGTTGTTTATATTTGTTAAAATATATACTTCAATTTTAGCTAATTCATTTGAGAGAGTAAAGCCATCTAAATATATTATAGTAACGTAAATCAATTATATATACTAAGTGTTCCTAACGTATTCTGTAGTTGGTATAATTAATAAAACACCTAAGCTGTTTGAATGTAAAATAACAATAATTGATTGTATATATTAATGGATACTTATATATATATATATATATATTGGGTTATATATGTGTGTGTGTTTGTGTAATTAGGTAAATAAGTACTTTTTAAATGAAAATAATTTATATTTACTGATGAACTGGTATTTAAGCTTGTGAATTTGTTTAATTTACCTTCAAAATAAAATATAGTATTCACTAATGGTTGAAATGCAACCATTTTTAATATAACAATGTATTTTAGAGAAGTAAAAAGAAAAACGTAAAAAAAAAATTTTGATAATTTTAAATAAATGTAGTTTAAGACATAATTATCAACAATTATTAAGATTAAGACAACAATGTCAATTATTAAGACATTTTGGAACCTTTAATAGGATGCGAGTTATTAAAAGGTGTTTGTTTTTTAAAATAAATTCTTAACATATTCACCACTTTAATGAAATTATNTATATATATATATATATTGTTTCTTCAGAATTAATGTGAATAAATAACACTACAAACTTTACTACTGCACTTCCCTAAAACACAAACGTGAATTATACTGATAATTTAATATATGTTAGTATGCATTAGTGCATACATTAAATTATTGCTAGATAATTTACTTTGAAACAGCTTAGATATGTGTATACATGCTTATGTACTAACTGAAATTTATCTTTCACTTAAGATTAACTAACATACTAATTCAAGTCTGACTATAATCTATCAGATACTTCAAGCCAACCATATTGCAAATGTATATTGTATTGCAACACATGAATTGATCGGTGAATGAAGGTATTTGGGGATTGAAGATGGCCTGGAATGGTTGAAATGTCGTTCCCTATAAAACATAAAATGTATTCTAAATTCACACTATTCTTCAGAAAGAAAAATAAATTATTCTTTTAGGAATGAATTGCATTAAAATGAAATAAAGGAGACCTATAAAAAGAAGATACGTACTTTAAGATAAAAGGGAACTGTTTCCAAAAAAGAAAACTAGAAGTTAGACAGTTTTCAAAAAGAATGAAACGGGAAGTTAAGGGATTTTAAATTTATCTCCTATAAGCCTTATCCTCCCCCCCCCCCCTCCCAACCGCTCAAACTCTCTCTCTCCCCTCTCTCTCTCTCTCTCTCTCTCTCTCTCTCTCTCTCTCTCTCTCTCTATTTCTCTTCCTCTCTCTTACTCTCACCCTCTCTCCCTCTCCCTCTCCCCTCTCCATTCTCTCTCTCTCTCTCTCTCTCTCTCTCTCTCTCTCTCTCTCTCTCTCTCTCTCTCTCTCTCTCTCTCTCTCTATATCTCTATACCTCTTCTAATTATTATTATTTCCAAAACCTTGTGAACATACGGACTGCCTGAAATGTCACTACATTTTCCTGATTGAAATCTTAGTGGTAAGCCGTAAAAATATTCAAAATCGAATGAATCGATTTTGGTAAAATTTGAGATTTAGATAATATCCTTTTTGAATGAGTTCTCAATTTCATTTTAATGTATTGTAAAAATTTCAGGGAGTCTAAACAATTAGAGTTTTTATAATAATGATGCTGTCGTCAAAATGCATCTATGACAGTTCTCTCAGATTGTATAAAAAGTAATAGTATTGATAAGATGCCATCGTATATCATGGAACTTTTTTTTGCACTGTATGCACAAAAACATTATGGATATGATTTTGTCCTCAAAATAGCCTGCATTACTTTACATATAGGTTATAAAAATAGTAACAATATTTATAAGAATATTATGTCTTCATAATGCAGTTATGACATACCTTTCAGATAATGTGCACAATAACAGTAATTAGATGTTGCAGCCATATGTAAACATCTATGGGAGACCTTAAAAATTATAGATTAGACAGTATTGGTATGATGTTGTCATCTGTAAGTATCTATGACAGACCTTTCACGTTAAACAAACAATGAGAGTATTGATATGATGCTGCCATTTGTGAGTATATATGACAATAATTTCAGATTATACACACAATGGCAGTATTGATGTGATGCTGTCATCTTCAAGTATCTCTGACTGACCTTTAAGATTATACACACAATGATAATATTTATATGATGCTGCCATCTGTAAGTATATATGACAGACCTTTAAGATTATACACACAATTACAGTATTGATATGATGCTGCCATCTGTGAGTATATATGACAATAATTAAAGATTATACACACAATGGCAGTATTGATATGATGCTGCCATCTGTAAGTATATATGAAAGACCTTTCAGATTATACACACAATGACAGTATTGATATGATGCTGCCATCTGTAAGTATCTAAGACAGATCTTTCAGTTAATACACAAAGCTACATACTAAACAGATACCGTCATTAAAGTGGATCAATAAGAGACTTTTCAATTTGAATATATTGTAATATTGAAAATATGCTATAATGAAAAATCTTTCATGTTGTTTTCAAAGTTATAGTATTGATAAGAATCGGTCAAATGTCATTAAGTAGCTTTCTGGGCAGGAAACACAATGACATGTGTAAGATGCTGTCTCAAAACAGCATGTTCTGGAAACACTAAGATGCTCTCAGAAATCAGCTGTTACGGCAGACCTTAACGATTGTAAACACAATGACAGCATTGATAAGACACTATAAATAAAGGATGTCCAGGTCAGAACTCATAGTTAATGAGGCTTTAAACTCGGCATACTCCTGAATCAAGTAATTAATTTCTCTCCACGTCTTACAAATATTATTCCGGCATATAACACCCCTAAAAATGACATTGTTTCATTTTGTAATTCGCTCTGTTCAGAAGACCATTTTGTAAACATATTGATAAGATGTGTATACATAATCAGCTGCTACTTGTGTGTGTGTGTGAGCGTGTGTCGACGTGTAATAATGTGCGGAGGCGTATTAGATAGCAGGCATACCTCGTAGATTTAATTTATCGGTTTTCTCTTCAGCCCTCACCCCACCACCTGCAAACAACCTAATTTACACCCCTAATATGTATGCAAATCCAAATTAATATCCATGTATAATTGGGAATAACAATAGAATTATTTATTTCCAGTTCCGTTCCTAGATTCGGCTCGCGTTGTTATCTGTTCCTTTATTCGTCCATTGGAAATTACTCTACCCATATTCATCTATTCAAATTTATTTAACTCAACAAAAAAACATAAATAATTTGCATCTTTTTCTAAAAGAAAAATTCATTCAAAAAATTTATTGCTTTTTTTGAAGATATAATTATCTATTGTACCATTAAAGAAAACGATATTCTCTCAATTTAAATGAAAAAAATTTTCTAAAGTCATTATTGTTTAGCATGTTTTAAAAAAAATCATATATCCTCTTAGAGTTGTAAATGTTTATACTAAAAACATCCATAAATTGTGAAGTTTATTATTTACAACTCCAGGTTTACCTGCTAGTGATTTCCACAACTCCCTGTGGTCTATAATTTCAAATAATTTATTAAAATTTAAAACTTTATCTTTTTCCTTCATAAGAACAAACTTTATATTTAATTTATTTATATTTGAAACCGGTTGCATAAATAAAGAAATTAAAATACACATTTAAAATGTTAAATTATTAAATGTTAAAACATATTAAAATAATTGAAAATATCTTCATTATTAAAAGTGCTTTCAATACAATTTTTACGACGCAATATTTGTAAAATAAAATTTTCAGCAATTATTTTCTGTACAAATATTATGTAATTTGGCAAATTTTATGTGCAAATGTATTTTTTATATTATATTTTATGCAAAGTCCATTCATAAATATTATATTTACGAATACAGCTTTCCTATAAGAGAGCTCTCCTCTCACCTGTTAGTGAAATTAGGAAACGAATTTTCACGTCTTTCAATTAACCTTCACAATTTTTTATTACTAAATAAAGTTAATGGGGGGAAAAGTACCACTCTACACCCCTAAATTTTTTTTCCTGTCTAATGGACTATAGTCATATATGAGGTTATCCCGTAATTACATCAAGCCAAAATGACATTTCAAATTTTACTTAATGCATTTTTAAAGATATTTTTTGGTTATTTCGGTCAAAAGAAGTTTTGCTGATCAAAGAAATATATTTTTGAATGCTATGTGTAAAATACAGTCTCATATTATAACATTACAAGTTTTTCTTTCGTAAAATAATTATAATTCCCATTCTAAATCGGTTATTGCAATTATACTCAATACTGATTTATAGTTCATTAGATAATGCTCCTTCAATTCTTTCTGATTTTCTAAAACAGTACATAGATTCATTAATAAATTTAATAATTATTATGTAGATAATATTAATTTTCTTTCTTTAAGAAACCGATTATGTGTTACACTAATAACATACATGAACACTTAGCTATTAAAAGATAGCTAACATATTTTATATATCCTTCTAGAACTGTCCAGGATTTTTTTCTCAAAAAAACGGGACTCTAATTTTGGGATCCAATTTTAGAAGCTTCCATTATACTTTTGGCATACTAAATTTTAATTCAAAATAAAAATAATTTTTTTTTTCTTTTTCATAAATCTAAATCAATCAATAATTACATTTCCATTTCACACTTGTTTCCGGTAAGGAAAAATAGCAATCAACCTTTAGCATTAATTTTTATATGGTAAGTTTTATCCCTTTTATAAACAAGTTTTAAAAATCAATTGAATGTATGTGGTTTGTTTGATAAAAATAGAGAACTTCTCCATGCCGAAATTCCATTCAATGCCGAAATTGGTCCAATATTTTTAAAAAAGCTGGTGCTCGATATATATATATATATATATATATATATATACACACACACACATGCACAAGTAGGATTGATGATGATCCATTGAATTTTTTCTATTTTTTCGTTATAGTAATAGTCATAAATGAGTGTGAATAGCTTGATTTTCCTAAGGGAAATCTGTTTAACTATCAGTATTTTAGTTTACAAACACTTCACTAACGTTTCTTTTGAACTCCTTCATCGAGCATATAGCAGTTTCATCAAAAATAGTAACTTAGTAGTAGATTTTTTTTTTGGGGCTTTAGTTGAGGTAGATCCAAAAACATTTGTAAAAAATGTCTATTTTTTCAACAATCTGCCGACTTTTCGGCTTACATCGTAAGCCATCTTCAGGGCTGTCATGAAGGCGAGAGGAGACGTTGTGTCACCAGGATCAAATGTTCATGATTCAGTTAGTAATTTCTCTAAACTGTAATTCAAGTTACTTTGTAATTCTTACTAGGTTTAAGATAAATTGCAAAGGACATGGATCCCTATAATATCTGAAAATTAAATTTTACACCTGTCATGTTCTATGAACATTTCTTCTAACACAAAGAAAAATGAAAATTTTACGATTATAAATTTTCGCCTCACTAAAATTATGATTTGGTTTCTCAATCAAGCCCAATACCATAGGTGCATTATTAAATTATTTTCTTAATATAATATCTGNTTTGTAAAATATGATAGAATATAAATAATTATATTAGAACATATATATATATATTATATAAATTATTATATCATAATACAAATAGCATTTTACTTTGATTTTGTTTTATTAATTTTTTCGTGACGCTAATAAAACGAATAAATTATGATTTTCAATTCTTATAATTCAATACTACTCCCTCGACTAATTTTAGGCATCAATGAACTCATCTAACGGTTTAAAAAGATAAACTTAAATACCTATTTTGTTTATTTTGTTTTCTATATTAAAAATGTATGCTAGAAAGCTTATAAATATAATTGTGTGAGTATATAAATATATGTGTTTGTGTGTTTATTGTATGTCTGCAATATACATGCATTGCTCTTGGTTTTTGTGACGGTTTTTGACATTTTAGTTATAAATAAGACTTGGTCAATGAAAATAAGTTTTTAGAGGAATACTAAAATTGAAAATCTATTATCTACATCCCAACATAATATCCTCGTTTTTATCACTCTTGTAAAAAATATATTGTGAGTAATAAGTAAAAATTAAAATTTTTGAATATTTAAAATTTGTAAATTAAAAAAAAATCCCATATTAAGGAAGAAATTTAAAAATGTAAATTCATGTGATACTCGGGCCCTCTACTTCTAAAATATATATACTATATTTAATATTAAGGTATCGCATCTACAACATACTATTTTTAGTCTATTCATTTTTTATTGAAATATATATTGACATATGTTATTTCGAAAATTAAGCTGGCCCACTTACTCTTTAAGTAGAGAAACAAAATTCCAGTAGGTTTTTTATAGCAAACTCTTAAGGAAATGTATCTTGGTATATATCGGTTGAATGTGAGGGAGGAAGGGGGTTAGAGGAAGGCCACAATTTTAAACTTTATATGAATTATAAAAAAGTTAATATAACTTTCTACAATATTTTAAATATTAGGTAAGATCTTTAGGAATACAACTATTTATGACAAAACCTACCTACATTTTTTTTTTCAATTCTAACGATCCTGCCTTTTACGCCCATTGCCCTCTCTGTCGTAAATTTACCAATTAAATTTCGTCAATTTACTCCTCTTCATATTTCATATTTACAAAGTATTGGAAACCTGCGTGACGGACTTTGACTCATAAGATCCTTTAGAAATGTCTATATAAATACAGATATTACAGAAAATAAACTATTGTTTATTATTAGATGATTTTTGTTGGGGTTAGGTCAAGGTAGATACAAAAAAATACAAATTTAAAAAAAAAAGTTTATTTAAAAAAAATTATCTGCTGACATTTCGGCTAACATTGTAAACCATCTTCAGGGCTATCATGAAGACTAGAGGGGACGTCCTGTTCCTAAGTTCACATTTCCACGACTGAGTCATCAGTAAACTGTACTAGTTTATTTCTCTAATAGTGAAAAATGAAATAAATCAAGCTGACTCAAATAGTTGAACCATCACCTTTTCCTTGTAAATTGTTAGTAACCTCCTCTTAGAACTACTACCACCTTTTTAAAAAAAAATTTTTTAATTTAAGGTTGAATGGGAAAGAAAAAAAAAAGGAAGAAAAAGAATATACTTTAAAGTTCAGAGTTTTTTCCCCCCCTCAAACAAAGTGTTGAAGTATTTTCCGTTCTTTATTTGTTATTTTGTACTCGTGGATAATGTTTTTGTTCTTCTAAATCCGAAAATGCGAAAGAGGCTGTCTGTGAACCCTCCAAAAGCACACTACAGTTTTAATCCTCGCTTTTAACAGCTCTCATGCCCTGCAAGGATTAACCCCCAAGCCCATGGGGCTGTTCTCTTCAACCACTTCCACTGCCTTCTTTATTACCGGGATCTCCAAGAGTAGAGACAAAATAATACTAATACTCCATATATTTATGTATGTTATTATATGTTTAGCTAAAAGAAGCAGCATATTTAAAATTAACTTTTCATTATTGAAAATTTACTTATTTCAATTACAAATAAATATTTTTAATCATATGTACTACTTCCAAATAGAGCTATAGATTTGGGAATTGTTTTATTTGTATTTCATTTTTGATTGTATTATTTTTAAATGTTTTAATAACTAAGCTTATGTCCATTTTCCGAATACACACAAATATAATATAGTTTAAATGGAGAGTTTTTTTGACCATAGATATTATTAGATTTTTTTGTTGTTATTAGGGTTCTGTCAAGGTAGATTTAAAAAAATACAAATTTTAAAAAATGAGTATTTTTTAATTATCTTCCAACGTTTCGGCTTGCATTGTAAGCCATCTTCAGGGCTGTTGAAATACAATATCAATAGAAAAACAAAAAAATTAAATGATTTACAATAATATTATATAAAATTGCCATATCTAAATATAATGTGATATCAAAAGTGTGAATGTAGTAAACTATGTAGAGAAATTCAAAATGCAAAAAACAATCTACTTAAAAATTAATTTACCAAGCCAATTAATTTAATTAATTTATCATGAAGATGTGAGTGGCGGTCTTGTCCCTAGGTGCACATTTTCATAAAAGAGAGAAACGGTTTTGAAAAAAAAAAAAAATTTATGACACCTTGGGTGGTTGAAGGGAGGGGGGTAAGAGTCGGAAGGTACAAAGGGAGAGTGGCCTGTTTAAAAAGGGACAATAAAAGAACAAAGAAAAAAGGAAGGGTATGATTGGGAACAGGTAACTTTGGAACTGGGAAAAATATTTGACAGGTTTATTTTGAAGTAGGGCTAATGGTTTTTCAGAATGTTGAAAATGTTTGAATAAAATAAAGAAATTTGTTCTATGTCCGTTCTGTCGTTAACTGGATTGTGTTGTAAATTGATGTAAACGGTTTCAGATAAAAAGGCGTTTGTGTTCACATGATTCAGTGGAAAGAATGGTAATATTCCCGAAGTCAAATGTGTGTTATTCATGAAAAACGTGTTTTTAAGGGCAGTTTTTATTAATTTTTTTCCTTATGCCATTTTTATAATTATTAATCATGGAATAAGGAATTTTACAAACAACATTGGTTCTGTTAAAAAGGGGGATGTGGTCTTTGAGGATGATGTAAATAGATTTTAGTTTGTTGTTGGTAGAAAAAGCAAGTTAAGGCTAGGGAAAGTTTTTTTGAGTGATTTCTTAATATTTTCAGAAAGTTGTGGAATATACCGGAGAAAACGGAAAATGAGGTCATTATTTTGGTAGTGGTGGATAGTTTTAGAAGTGAAAATGAAGAATTATTTCACAAGTTTTTTAAAGGTGTGAGTAGGGAAACCATCAGAGAAGAGGATATCAGTTATACGTTTAATATTTCTGCTATGGAATATCTTGTCAGAGAGTGTGAGTGATCTGTAGATTAGGTTTATGGCCACATTTACTTTTTGACGTTAAAAAATACACATTTAAAAAAAATGTATTTTTTGGATCTACCTTGACCGAACCCAACAAAAAAAAACTTTTAATAATACTATATTTTAGACATCTATTCCGATAATACCCCTAAAATAAATATGTGCAATATTATATTATCATTTATTTTGATAATGTTATAATACCTTTCAGATAATGNTTATTATTTATTTACCTATATATGATAAATAACTTTAAAAAGGCGTTAGTCTAGAACAATGGATCAGGTAGTTTCTAAATGCTAAACTCCTGTGAGAATACATCCATATATATAATTTTTGTGTTTTAATATGAACAATATTATAAATTATTGGGTAACAAAAAAATCAATTAAAGTTTTTTCAATAATTGCATTCTTTATTGATTCTTTCAATATTTTATTTTATTTATTTCCACGAAAATATATATAAAAAAAAAAAAGATATAGTCTCATATACTTACCGTTTCACACCCTTATATTGACTTGGATTTATCTAAAACTGAACATGAGACAGTGTTTTTGTAACAAATGCTAGAAGATATTACTTTAGATATACCCTGAATCTAGAGTTTTAGAGTTTTTTTTTTTTTTTTTAAATAGAGAGAGAGATAGAGAGAGAGAATGTGTGTGTTTGTTGTAAGGAATGGCAGAGTGAGAGAGAGAGAGAGAGAGTGAGAGAGAGAGAGAGAGAGAGTGAGAGAGAGAGAGAGAGAGAGTGTGTGTGTGTGGGAGAGAGAGGCCGGTGTACGTCGCGCTAACACTGTTAGCCGACTAGAGATTGGCTATCAGCTGGTACAACAGATAACCCTTGCAGCTTTAACCTGCTTACTGTCTACCAGGACTAATCCACTTGTCAACTCTCTCTCCTACCCCTGGCTCCAACCCCTCCGTGCACAATCCCTCCCGAACTCTCAGACAGCTTAGGTGCAAACATAGTTAGGCAGGGGGCAGCGTCTTCGACTTCCAAAGTCTCCGCCTAGCTGTCTATTTCAGTCGCTCATTATTCTTTACATTTCATGAAGTGGGAATTCATTGGTTCTTCTAATACTTCAAGTGATCTAAAGAAATCAAGCTATTCAGGTTGGCACTACGTCGTGAGCGATTTTTGTTACATCTATCATACCTTCTGTTCTCCGTCTTCATTTGTTTCTGGAAACCATCCTCCGTTGGCGAGCGCTTTCGGACTTTGTCCATCTCTTGGCCAAATATATGTGGTCACTGTCACGCTGATGTGGTCACAACTGTCCATGGTAGTAGTTTTTCTTCGTGAAATATTGTTGTAAATAGATTAATAATAATAAAAGTATATATTGTATTAAATAACTTCGCACTAATATTAACATTGTCAAACAGCACTAGTGGGAGTTGTAGAGCAAATTTACTTATTTCAAGTATTGATATATAATACCAAACTCGTTCTAGAAATATTATAACAGACGCTGAGCTATTTTGTTACTTTAACAGGATTAAAAAATCTCCCAGTTTCTATTATATCAATGGATACAAATAATTAGCAGAAAAATAAAAATTCTAAAGTAAAAATTGTTTTAAATCCTTGAGTAGCAGGCATTTTCCATCATCAACAATTTTCTTTTTTTAAGTCAAAAAAAAATTTTAGTTTATATCTTTTGCATAAAATATCACAGAAATCGAGTTTTTTTTTTTCGGTAATTTATAACCCCCCCCCCACTGTCTCCTATGTCGTCCGATTTCATTAATTAATAAGCTCGTCCAATGTTTATAGGAAGAAATATAGAGATAAAGACCAAGAAAGAATATAACTAGAGGACCAGACCTGTATGGGAATGTGGCAATTGAAGAATGCCAGGTGCTACCTTGCTGTTGAAAATGGAAGTAGGTTTATGCAGATATCGCTATTCGGATCTCCTAGCCTAGCCTCGTCCCTTTCCAGGAAGTTATAAAAGCAGCTTTCCAGCGGCCCCTCGAATCAGTGATATGTTAGTATTACCCAGTTTCAGATTCCTTGCCAGATCACGTGCGTCGGACTGGTCGTAGCCTTCGCATTGCCTATAACCGGAAAGTTGCAAGTGACTAAAATTAGCAAGTTCTTTTTTAATCTCTGTATAAATAAGCACATTTATTTTTTCAATGTATTTATCTATTAGTTAATAAAGGGAGTAGGTTCAATTATTAGCTGTAATTAGTAGAGTTAATTATTTGTTATAAAAAATTTACTTTCATTTATCATTGTTCTTAATTATTAGTGTCCCGTAGCTTATAACAATTTACCTGTACGGGCAAAGCTCAATTGGAGCCAATAACCGTTTTGCTCCATAAACAAAGTTCTATATTTATTTTGTAATAAGTAGAGGTAACAACAAATAAACTTATATTTATCTGTGTTTTTAATTAATATTGGCCCGTAGCCCACAATTTATTTGGTTTCGTCATTTTTAAGTCGGATATATATAT
>KZ807895.1:106052-133744 GCA_000696205.2 Oncopeltus fasciatus | reverse complement strand
ATCTTTAATTAATTATTTAAAAATTCTTCAGAATTAAAAGAGAATGAATGTACATTGCTAAACAACTACTTTGCATGGCATGATTGAAATTAAAGTTCTTTTATTATTTTTTATATATACATTTATTTATTACTATATTGATCTGCGCATGACTTTATGTCAATGCAATTTATTTTTTTTTTATTTAAGTTTTTTTCAATTTCTTTAAGTACTATTTAAGATTCTGTTGTACACCTTCCACGATCGTTCGTTCTACGGTCCACAATTGTTGAATTATTTACAAACTAAAATTTTAGTTAATTAAAATAAAAGTTTTAATTAGTTTTATGATGAGTTTTATATTATTTTCAGGTGAAGAGCCAAAAATTTAAATGGCTACATTAAAATTTTAGTGTAAACAGTTATTTCAAAGAAAAAAAATTCAGTCTTTATGTAATTTATCTAGGGACACATAAATTATTTCTAAATTTGTTATATAATTTTAAAGTCTATCCGAGAGTGCTGCCTCTCTAAATTTAGGGGAGCTTAAAACTTTTAATAAATTCGTCTAAACTCCGAGTAGGATTTATATAACCACTGATATTAAGATGGATGGATTCATTTTTTCTAATTAAAAAAAAGAAAGTTAAAAAGTAGTCCATCAGTTGTTACAAGTTTAATTTGAATCTCCAAGCCTCTTTGCTTCTATTTATGACAGTGTTTGCATGACACATGGTATTCCCTTTCACAATTATTAGGGAACGAGGAGGTTAGCTATGGGACGAGGAGGAAAAACTTGGGATAATGATTAGGAATGGCATGATAAGGGGTGGTTTAAGAATGATAAGGGATAGACATGGGATGGGATTGCATTATCTTGGATGACGATCAGGAATAGAGTGATTAGGGGTGGGCGAGACAGATTGAGGAGAGATGTTTAGAACTGTCTATACTAG
Organism: Oncopeltus fasciatus; assembly: GCA_000696205.2. Classification (NCBI taxonomy): domain Eukaryota; kingdom Metazoa; phylum Arthropoda; class Insecta; order Hemiptera; family Lygaeidae; genus Oncopeltus; species Oncopeltus fasciatus. Next base: position 132,809 of record KZ807895.1, on the reverse strand, counting down.
GGGTGATTTAGCAATGATTGGGGATGGGTATGGAATAAGGAGGGATATTTAAAAATGACATTTAGGAATGGCATGATAAGGGGTGGTTTAGGAATGGGTATATAATGAAGAGGGATATTGGAGGAATCCTACTTGGAATGGCATGATGAGGAGTGGTTTAGGAATGATTAGGGATGGGTATATAATGAAGAGGCATATTGAAGGATTACTTTTTGGAATGGCATGATAAGGGATGGTTTAGGAATAAATAGTGATGGACATTGGATGAGAAAGAACGATCAGGGAAGAATATAAGGAATGCCATAAAAAGGGGTGGTTTATCAATTATTAGGGATGGAAAATATATCTAAAACTATGTGTACAATATGAATTCAAATAAGAAGCACATCATTTGTTTAAGAAAACTCGAAAGCTATATATATTTAATCGTAATCGGATTATATAACTCTCTGGGAAAAAAATTTGTTTCTATTTTGTATGACATATTTTACTTCAAACAATTTTTAAAAATTGAATAAGTGAAAAATCTAAATGGTTTAAAAACCGTAAATGATAATAAAAATAATGGTGGTATAAGAGTTTTCTTAAATTATAAAAAATTTAACTCATCATAACCCTTCGATATATGGAGTATAAATTGTAAATCTCTCTTAGTCACATAAGATTTGCTTTAACTAATTAAATTTCCATGTAAGGAGCGCCAGGCTAGCTCAGGGGATCCGGACGGGTCTCGCAATTCTGACGCTGCGGGTTCAAATCCCGCCTAGGTCAATCTTTTATTTATAAATATAAGCTTGTCCTGAGCCATGGGTGTTTAAAATGGGTTGGCAACTTGTAGATAGCCCCTCCCTCTAATGACCCTAAGTGGTTGCAAGGGAGGCTAACACAGAAAAAAAAATAAATAAAAATTGTTCATATAGTTTTCCACGATCTACGGAAATATACATAGATTCTTCTCCCGGGTTTACCATCCTGAAAAGTTGTTTGTGGCCGACTTGTGATGGCTTCTTCAGGATCGAATGAAGAACGGGGTCCATCATAGCGAAAGCTCAGCAAACAACTTTTCGACACTGTCAAACCAGGAATATCGATTTGTGAATAAAATGAATATCAAGTATTACATGCCAAAAATATATATATATATATAATGCGGTCAAGCTTGTTATCCTTATTGCTAGTCAAGTGGGTGGGAAATTTGTGTGGGAGCACCCATTCTCTCGAGTGGGGTTAATATAACCCTAATATTCCTAATTAGGGTTATAAATATGAAATATGAATGTTATAAATAACATGGTTAGAGCTTCGTTGGCCCTGACCCTGACTAATTTCTCTTGCGTTATAATTAAAATTAATTTTAGAAAATCCATCAGAGCCCTCTATGATCATTATTTCTGTGAATATTTGGTAATTTATCGAAAATATTTGATGTTAAAAGTTGATATGTACTACGGACAATAAGTTGTAAGATCATATTTTACTGTATGAAATATATAGTTGCAATCCTATTTTTAAGAGTTTCTCTCGACGTTTGCAATGTTTCGAGTTCCATATACAATCTTTGCTCAGATTATATTTGTTCTCGTGTAATATTGGGGCATTATTTCGTGGCCACAGGACACTAGACGGCAGGATTCAATTTTAGGTGAGAGGGATATCGGGAATTGCAAAGATTGGAAAATAAATATCCTGGAATAGTGAAATAGTCCGACTGTATTGTCTCATAACGGACAGTGTAAAAACGCCAAGAACTCAACATGTCCTGGGACAAATCATTTCTGGTATTCGCTAATGAATGACGACACCTCTATTGGAATTCGCTAAAACTCTGCTTCACAGCCGCAAGCCCCTCTCCCCCACCCCACCCCAATCTCTGGTGTGGATTGGATAGGAGGGGGGGAGGGGGGGGGGGGGTGAAATTTAATTAAGGCACAGAGAGAGAGGAAGGTTAAACTAGTCCAGGTTCAGACCGGTGGGGAGTAGGGATGGGTCCGTGTGATTTGTGGGCCAATGGGTGAGGTTTATCGCGGGGTTTCCGGGCCATTACCCCCACTCCGCCTCCGTCCCGACCAATCACCGCCCGCCGATCCCCCAGAGGAGTGGGGGTAAGCGTCCAAAGACTTCAGACGTTCTTTTCAACACTGAACAGTAATAGGTTAACATTAACCTAATGCATCTCCTCCCCTCTCTCGCCATTTCTTCCTCCTTTTTTCTCTCTTTTAATTCCCATCAGGACGTCCTGACCAATCAGGAATTTAATATAATGATTTTAATGTGAAAATCCGTTGGAAAGGAAGGCCACTTAAGCCCCCTGGCTTTCTTTCTATTATCCCGGAATTTTCTTCCACCACTTAGGAAAAAAGTAGATGGTGAAATTATTCTAAGTATCCCTAATAATCTATTATGGCGTCCTTAACTCTCTCATCAGTCTTGGAAAATCCTCAGCAAAAACATAACTCTTTAAGGTTGAAGTGCTTGCGTTATGGAAATGGAATCTCATCACGGCCGACCTCTATTTCGCAATTTACAAGGTCTTTTGCCGTAAAAGCTGAGCGCTGGCTAAACCGTGGAACAGTGGTCGAAGGTTGAGATTGTCTTGGATTCATTCAACGAGACTGACATCGTATGGCTTCGCCAAAAATTATTTTTTCAAATAAACAAAAGGTGTCAGAAGATGTAGATTTCCTTTGTTCCACTAAAGATGGACGTACGTGTGAATGACTAATTGTATCTTAAAAGCCGGAGAAAATATTAAACGTCAAAGAAAATACTAATAAAATTGGCATTAGACTGACTGGGATAGATTAGAGGAATTACTCAACCATTGTAGTTAAAGTCGTAAATATCGCCTAACTAACTAAATAATGCTGAAGAAATTAGTCAGGATTTTGGCCAGTATCAGAAAAATAAAATAATCCAAAATTTTTTGGTTATTATTTGATTCGACTTAACTTGTAAGACATCATCAGGGGGATAGTGATGTCTGTAGATATATCCGAAGGAGGTTTATGATCAAATCTTAGAGAGCATAACGTTGGTGTATCTAAGATTGTATTTGAACGTTGGTATATCTAATTTTTTGATTCTGTACTTTGAGATGTGACCATAAACCTCCCTCGGAGATCTCTCCATACATCACTATCACAGTGATAATGACTTAAAAGTAAGGTCGAAACGTTGGCAATAATGAAATAATTACCCAACAATTGTGGCGTATTTTATTTTTCTGATCCTGGCCAAAACCATGACTAATTTATCCAGACTAATACTCGACAGCCAACGAACCTCTAACCACCGTACCTAAATAACTCCCTTAATTTTCAGAAAAAACGTAAACATTAGAAAATTATTGCACCATTAAGTTTTCATGATAGCTCTGAAGATGGACTACATTTTAAGCTGAAACGTCAGTAGATAATAAAATATACATTTTTTTAAATTGTATTTTTTAAATTAATCTTGACCAAACCCCAACAAATGTAAACAGTAAAAAGCAAGTTTCATATGAGTGTGTGTGTTTGTGTTGAAGAGGTGTAGTGTCTTTGATTTTCATTTTTTCCTTATGAAATTCGCAAGTTAAATATAATGGGGCAGGCTAAGTTCGTTTCTGGGCATAATCGTTAAAATTAGTGGGGCTATCTTCATCATAAAGAGAAGACACACATAGTTTTCTTGTGCTGTAGTAAGAGGATTTTTGACTTGTACGACAACTAAACTGGTACTAACAATCTTCTGGTAGAACAGACGTTCCTTCTTTTTCCTGAAGACTTTAGCCTCTATTCCTGGGGACCACTGGTACAAGATGCTCCAAGATTCAGCATGCAGTTTCAGTTGGACTCACCCAACTAGTCCATGACCTTCAACTTCTAACTCTTCATAAATTCCCTGACTTGATTTGATCTATCTACCTTAAGATATGACTATCAGGACACACATTCAGGATAAGGCATTAGGGTTGGGGCAAGCATGTGTTCCTACCATACTTTAGAACTAACTTAAATAGGATCAGATATCTTCAGTTAATTAGGAGCTCTGCAATTTAAGTCCCCGCGTTACTCCTTCATACGTCTTATTATGTCTAGGGATACTTGGTGATTCTGTCAAGGAAAGCCAGGTAGAAGAAGGATTGACATTCACCACACTTCTCCATGATGACTTCCAGGGTGGTATTGATGTCTAGTGTACTTCGGTTGACTCGGAAGTCTGCCTATATCCTTTCTGTTCTAGGACTCAATCCACTCCTTAATTCTGTTAAGGCAATCTCTCGACAACATAGAAATTAAAGTTTCTTATTTCCTTATTAAGTTTTTCTTTTTATTGTATTAAACTTATACCTACGAAAGACATTTGTTATTTTTTATTTAAACACTTTATTTAGAAATTACATCCTGCACAGCGTGCATCTTGCAATGTGCTCTAAAAATATTTAATAAATGTGTACAAATAAAATAATAATGTACAATATAAATTAGTATAAAAAATATACATACACAGCTTTTAAAAAATAAAAATAATTTTTAAAAAATAATAAATTTAAAAAAATTTAAATTAGGGTTTATTTCGCTTGGCGGAGAAGCCGCCCAATGACAGTACTCCTAAAGCACTATTTACAATTGTTTTTTTTTTATTTGTTATAAGGAAGTGTTGGCAAAGGAAAGGACACGAGGCCATTTCCTATTCAAGGACGTGGTGGGTCATTAGGATGGGTAAAACTGAATAGAGTTTGGGCTAAAGGATTGGAATGCATGGAAAGGGCAGAGTGGAATTTATTAAAACGGGTTGTAATGACGTCTTTAACAAAAGGGATTTTAAGGTCATTGTGGACTAAGGAGTTGGCAACGTAATAGGGTGCATCAACTATGATTCTTAGGGTTTTGGATTGGAAGGACTGTATTCTTTGGATGTTGAATGGTTTAGCAGTTCCCCACAGTTCGACTCCATAAGTCCAAATAGGTCTCAGCAATGTCATATAAAGGGTTATTTTTCCCGACACAGTTAAAGTTGACATGCGGTTTAACAGCTTGTAAAGTTGTCCAAATCTCCTATTTAGTTCCTGTCTTTTGATTTTTGTGTGGGTGTTCCATTTCAGTTGGGAGTCAAGATGAAAGCCCAGATACCTGAAGCAGTTCGAAGTAGGGGTAAGAATATCATTAAAGTAAATTCTGCCAGGTTGTCTATTCATTTGTTATCTAAAACACATTTACACTATGACCAATTATGTGACAGCATGGAAATAAGGAACTGTTAATATCAAAGTGCCCCGGGCTGCCTTGGGGATGAAAGGCAAAAATTCAGGCCATTCTCGAGGGGTAGTTCCATCTAGGGGATGCCGGCAGGGCAAACATGTGCTGTGGACTTTATCTCCCTGGGAGATCCAATTTCGCCCTATGACCATAGAGTGTAGGGAGGACTAGGGCTGAAGGCGCGAGATACTAACCTGCATGACAGGTCCTCTGGGGGCAGGGGCAGTCCTGGGCCCCCCCCCCCCCCTGCTCACAAAATATTCTACATCCCTGAACCGTTTCACTGGACTTTAGCAGCAAACGGTGAGTAAACAATTCCTCCTATATTGTGCTACATTTTTATAAAGATTACATATTTTTATCCGACGTCTCTAAATTTTATGGGAAAGCTAAAAAAAATTGGTCTATTCAAAAAAATAAAAATAAAATATTATATATATATACTACATATACAGAGGTAACAAATCTCTGTATTTGTTACTGATGTCAATATCAATTCTATGGTAGTTGAGGTTACACTTCATATCACAGTTCCTGTACCTGCGTGAATATTTTATGGTAGTAGAGGTTACTATTCATATAACAGCCCTGTATCTGTTACTGATGTCCATACCAGTTCTATGGTAGTAGAGGTTACTCTTCATATCACAATTCTTATACCTATAAATAATGTCATTATCTATTCTATTGTAGTGTAGGTTACTCTTCATATCTCGCAGTTCCTGTATCCGTAACTATTTTATGGTAGTAGAAGTTACTCTTCATGCCACAGCTTCTTATAAATATTCTATTGCAGTTGAGGTTACTCTTCATACAACAGTTCCTTTATCCGTTACTATTGCATGGTAGTTGAAGTTACTCTTCATGTCACAGCTTTTTATAAATATTCTATGGCAGTTGAGGTTACTCTTCATATCACAGTTCCTTTATCCGTTACTATTGTTTGGTAGTAGAAGTTACTTTTCATGTCACAGCTTCTTATAAATATTCTATGGCAGTTGAGGTTACTCTTCATACCACAGTTCCTTTATCCGTTACTATTGTATGGTAGTTGAAGTTACTCTTCATGTCACAGCTTTTTATAAATATTCTATTGCAGTTGAGGTTACTGCGCATTTTATTGTCTAGCGGATTTCCAAGCCTACACTGGGCATCAAATATTACTAATCATTGTATCCATTAAATCTTAAAGGTATACCTGTTTATACTGACATAGAATATGTTACTGTAAACGTATGTTTACGTATAATCATATATGTATGTATATGATTCATATATCTGATGTATTTGTCTATATAGAAGAGAAAAGTCCTGTGCGCTATTGGAACAGAACAAATACAATTGCATTGGTAGCCCGAATTCCAGAGGTGTTCCGAACTAGAGCAATCCCTTCAGATGCCCTGAGGCTCAGGTTAATTTGGAGTCTCCTCAGGAAACAGGCTTGCAATAAGAAGTCCTCAAGGGACCAGTCCTTTAAAAATTCCAGGATATTCTGGAGCAAGAGGGCTGGAATACTAGAGTAGGACAGCTTCTCCCTGGAGTCCCTTCTGATCTCCATACATATTCAGGGGATAAAACACTACATTTTACCAAAAATTAACATTGCAATTGAGAAATAAAGGAATAAAAACCCTTTCCATAATTTAATTTAATATCAATTGAAATTGTAATCATTTACTTACTAACTGTCGAATATCTCTTAAAACATGTTTGAATCTTCATTTTAGATGATAACTCACAGGGAAATCAAGATATTCACGTCAATACCATGACCTTACCTGTAAAAATTAATATGAAATAAATATTTATAATTTAAAAATTATCGTAAAATTAAAANTGTGTATGAGTATTTTCTCAGTGTATGTGTGTGTGCGTGCTATCTGTCTATGTCAATATTAATAAGTTCCATTTGGATCCTGTGGCTGTTTGTTTGTCCTCCCATGAACTTCTGTACGTGTAAGAGTCTGTGTGTGTGTGCGTGCGAGCTGTCTGTCAGTGAAAGAATTGAGCATAAGTCGTTTTTTTTTATGTAGCTGTGAATTCTCAAGTGTGTGTGTGTGTGTGTGTGTGTGCTACTCTTAAAACTATATATATATATACTAGAAATTTTAGTCAATTACTAACGATTTTCGTCTTCCTGGAGCCCTAAATTTAATTTCCGCAAAAACTACTTTTTCTAGAAAATTTACCTGAAAAATTCAAAAATAAAAATGTTATCTATAAATATACAAACACACACGTGTTTGTGTGAGTGTTTGGGTGTGTAAATACATTTTAGTGGTTAAACATATCTTTTTTTTTTTTGGCTTATTGGTAGAATCGGAGAAAATATTGGGAATAGAAAGTCGCACACCATCGTATTACAGGTATAATCTTCACAACTGCTATGTATATAAATGAGTGTGTGTGTTTGTGTGTGTGTGTGTTATGGATTATTTCTTTCAGTATCTAGCAAGTTCAATTGGGAAAAAATTTTTAAAATTTTGGCATGAGATATATCTATATATTTTTAGCATTTCATTGAGATTCGTTGAAATGAGGCATTAATAAAAATTTACATTCACTAAAGCTTTTTAACTAAGTTTATAATTTTGGTAATACAAATTAATTACAACAGTTAATTTTTTAATGAAAAAAAAAAAGTTATTTTAAGAAATATTTTAGAGTATCAAGTTGGAAGTTAGGGGTGGTCAACAAGTTTAGGTGATTAATCATTATAAGGGTGGAGGTGATAAAAATAAAAACAGACTTTTTATCTGTGTGTCGGTAGGAGTCGTCCTCTGTCGAGATTTATTTTACCCCAACTCTGGAAGAAGAGGGCGAAGTTCAGAAATCCACTCCGGCTCCAAGTCCCCCGATAAGAAAAAATACAGGATACCCCCGGCAGAGCGCTCTGCTTATCGGGGAAGTTCCGAGTAACTTTGCTCCGATATCAGTCCTCACTTTGTCCAGAGATACTTTAATAAATCCTTAAAGAGAAGGGAAAGTTTATTTTTCAAAAATTTGGAGGAAATGAACTTCCGAATGAAAACAGATGAGGGAATTTACAATTCCTCAGGAGTTGATATTTTTTCTGAGAAGTTTTCCATGACAAGCGATCCAGCGAAAATACTGGTGTGCTTCCAGCGGTCTTAAATTGTCGAGTCTCTCAAATCATAATGGTATCATAAGGGTCGTCCATTGTACAAAGATAAAGATATGTCTTTGTAAGTGACATATCATAGGTCGTTAAATCATAGATGAGCTGATTTTATATAAACAGATCTCAAATAGACACATAATAGATAAACTTATCCTAAATACACCGATATCAGAGATACATATCCTAGGAAAACGTATTTTGCATAGGTGGAACTTAGATATCTATCTAGACTCGTCTGAGATATACCTATCTTAGATAGGCAAATCCTAAATAAACGGATTTTTTACAGTGGCATCTCAATTAGACGGATCTTAAATGTACACGTCATAGATAGACGGGTCTTAGATCTTTTCGTAATTTTTGTCAAAACACTAATAATTAGGGATTATTACTGGGTTTTCATTGTAAACACCCTCACTCCCTACCCAAATCGTCACATCCGTTTTCAGCCAACAAAAAATAAATATGTGTATACGTCACATACCGTTTTTCATAAATGAAACACAAACAGAGAATTTTAAATTTTCTAGGAAACTAGTCGCACTTCTTCAGAGAAAAGACACTTTTAGCTTCTTCCTGTTGAAGGAAAACTTTGTTCCCCGAATTCAATTATTGTGAGTTCTATTTTTGTTAATTCTCCTGTGCATTTGGAGTGTCATTGATTGCGAACAAGAGTTTTTCATTCTCACATAGTTACCATTTATTTATTTATGTATCGCATATCTATATAAATATGTGTGTGTGTGTGTGTGTGTGTGTGTGTGTGTGTGTGTGTGTGTGTGTGTGTGTGTGTGTGTGTGTGTGTGGAGATATATATGTGTGTTTGTGAGTGTGAGCATATTCATTTTTTGCCTCCAATATTATAAAAATAAAGAAGAATTTTAAATAGAGAAATTGTTAATATCTTCATCATTAACAGTATCTCCTGGGCTCATAGTCTGTATTTAATTTGAGAGTGGCAACATTGGACACCTTCTCTTCTCATGCAATTGTCGTAAATTTTTTTTTTAATTATATATTTCCTTCACTCTAATCAAATTACAAAATGTTTTATATTAATAGAAGGTAGAAAATAAATAAAAAGTATTAATTTCGATAAAAGTTAATATAACGTATTATGTGTGGAAATTTATAACTTAATGATCTAAAACATTTTTACTAAAAAAAAATTATTTAAATATATAACTATGAACCTGGTCTCTTCCCCCACGACAATCACTCTTCCTTCCCGAACTGTCTAGAGCCAAACACGGAGAATTATACTCAAATTCGTATTGCTCTCTCTGGCTTCTATAGTGAAATTAGTCATTTATTCTTTTGGTTATGCTTGAATGCAGCTTGAGAAATCTGCTTAGTCCACACAGCCCCGCAGTCCCCGGAGTCCTGCAGCCGTCGCCTGCTCCACCTCGCCAGATTCATGAGCTGACAGTGGGCAATTTGAAGTTTTGAGCGAGCCTGCCGAAGGTAAACACAACTTACGAGAGAGAGAGAGCCACGGACAAGAGCTCCATAATCAGGCTAGTTAGTGCCTTCCCACCTCGGGTAATCAGCTGTTCGGATGGGCGCAATCAGATCTTCTGCAATCAGAACTCTCCCATCAGCTGGGCGAACTCTCCCACCTGCGAGGCGTGAAGATTCTCTAGATCTACAACACCTCACAACTTGCCATTAGAACGTCATCATTCCGAAACGTGTATCTGTCACACAGAATAACGAGGGGACTTATCTGTCGAGCACTATGGTAGTAGTATAAGTCTCGGGAAATGCACTTCACAGCAAAATCATTTTCAAACTCCTAATATAATCTTTGAGTATTCAGAGTTCAAAATCTAAATTTGTTTATAAAAGTTTTTTTTTTTTTTTATTTCAAGTCCTCATTTTAATAGTTATGAATTTCGATGAANATAAATATTAATACAATTAATAGTTTTATTACAATGAATTAAAAAAAATAACAAAATTTCAATGGCAAGTGTAGAGTACATGACCAATAACGCCACTGAAATTAAATACAAACTATGTTCGTTTGAGGTCACGGGGCCATCTTCATTTGAGTCGACAGGGAGAGTTGTAAGGGTTGAAGTTTGAGGACAGGGTCTGTGCTAATGGATTGGGAAGATGTGGCAGTTTACTGTAGAACAGAGTGAAGCGGGAGGAAGTGAAGTCTTGAACAAATGGAATATTATAATCATGGTGAAGGGAAGAATTGGATACGTAATAGGTAGCATTTGCGATTATTCTCAGGGTATTGGATTGAAAGGACTAGATTCTTTGGATGTTGGAAGGCTTGGCAGCACCCCAGATTTCTACTTCGTAAGTTCAGATTGGTCGTAATAAGGTGTGTAGAGCGTCAGTGTGTTTTCAGTCGTAAGATTGGAGTTCTTATTCATGAGTCTGTATAAAAGTCCATATCGTCGATTGAGTTCTTGTCTTTTAATTTTAGTATGTTCACCCCATGTGAATCTCGAGTCTGAATGGAACCCCAGGTAAAGAATTTGTGAGTGGTAAAGAAATATTTGTGAGTGTCAAATTTCCCAATTTTAGGATATTTTTTTCCGTAATTGGAATAATTATATATTTAATACTTACTAAGATGAACTGAGTGACTACCCATTTCTCTCCTCTCAGTCTTCCACAACCGGAATGATCATTTTACATGTTTTTTAAACAACTTTTTTTTATATATATTAAATTATTTATTTCTTTTCCTTACTTAAACTAGTTTTACAGCAGCCACTTAAAGTCTGTTCCCTTACTTTTTATCGAGTCTCCTAAGCTCACCCACTGCAAAGATGGTTTTCTTCAAAGAATGCTGGTTATCACATTCTTCGTAACTAGCCAGCAGAGTAAAAAATATAAGAAATTGTAAACCTAAATTTTCTTTACCTCATTTTTTAAAACTTGTAATATAGGTTGCTCTTGTTTCAGTGCATTAACTAAATAAAAGTAACAGCATACGTCATTAAAGGGAAATTAAGAGCTATAGTTGTAAAATAAATATATTTTAAAATCCTAAAATAACTCCGATTTCTTACTCAACAATTTTTTTTTTTCAAATTCTTAAAATAAGTTTATTTAATTTCCATGAATAGTTTTTAGAAAATAATATTCTATAAAACCTAATAATATACATTTGAAATATGAATAATAAATAATATTGATTAATGTAGATTAATTTTCTTCAGTGGTATTTTTATTTTTTTATTTTTGCCAGTTTTTCCCTCAATTTCTCCCAGAATAAGGTTCTTTCAATATATATATTCTTTACACGTTTTACTGCTTAATTATTAAATAAAAGAAAGCAAAATATATTTTTGTTTACTTTTGCAAACTGTTGTATTAGATGGTAATTCGCTTCCCTGATGAGCAACTGCATTACTAACAGTGGGAGACCACAAGATCCCAGTTCCCAACTTATATTTGAGTTTGTGATTTTAGTCCATTCATACACCACATACGCTCTAAAATTACCCCCAAATTTACGGGAGGTAATTCTTCTATTAACTAATAGATAATTAACAGTTCTGCCACATAAAATGAAATTACATTATCTAACCCTTTGCCCCTCATCCCTTCTGGGCCTCACTGCTCTATTGATATATTAAGTAAAGCATATAAAAGAGACCTCTGACTGTAAGCGAAACGTCTGTCATGTATCACTTATTCTCGAAATAATTTATTTATTTTTCAAAAGACGATGGAAGGGTAGTTTTATAAAAGGTGGAAGGGGTGGGGTGTGGTTGGAATAGTGCCGAAAGAGGGAGCAAGTGTGAACGAGGGCGGGTGAAAATGACGAGTGATTTCCATTTTAATGCAATTATCGAAATTCTGGGGGCCTTGCAGCGTGTAATTCAAGTGAAAACTCGTTTCCGAAAAACCAGTTTTCGCCAAAATTACACGCATCATAAAAACAGGATTAAAGTTGTCCTCCCCCCCTCCTCCCCCCCCAAACCACCCCTATTTCTATCAATCTCTCAACTCTCGACTGTCAAATTTAATTTCATCACGTCTTATAATTTTATTTGTCACTTAGAATAATTTCCTAAATTAACTTAAATGAAAAAAAATAGTAATTCAACTGAAGTATTTTATTTCTACAGTTAAAAAAATCATTTGCCTACAAATTTTGAAAGTAAATTTACCTTTAATAATAACTTTAACGAAACGACTAAATGACTAAGTGGATTTTGGCCGAGTTATGATAAGTGGCGATGAATGTGTCCAGAGCTGTTGGTGGACCTGCGAGGGTATAAGATAGATCTCTTGTACTAAATATGACTTACACTTGTACTTAACACTGGTTTGTTTAGTCAGACGAACCCCTGTTGAGGGGAATTAAATGGAATTAAAACTAATAAATAAATTATTAAATTTAACTAGTCAGATATTATACTAAGTTATATTATTAATGTTGTATTATTTTCACTTGAAATGAAAGATGATACATCCACGGATTTTGGGTATGTACTGACTAATAGCATATTAATAGTGAATATGCTATTGGTCAGTACACTAATAGTAGAGGGTGACTTCACCCTCTATCGTCACTTCCATCTCTTCTCCGCCATATTTTTTGTAGGAGTAGGAAAATTTTATATTTCCTCTAATTTCTTTAGTTTCCTGGTTCCTTGCTTTTTGTAAAAAAAAAAAAAAAAAAAAAAAAAAAAAAAAAAAAAAAAAAAAAAAAAANAAAAAAAAAAAAAAAAAAAAAAAAAAAAAAAAAAAAAAAAAAAAAAAAAAAAAAAAACTGGCGACTTGGTGAAAACCATCAATATCTGTGATCTTTAATTAAATTTTCATAGAAATTTTAGCCTTTTTTTTGTGTGTGTGTTCTTTTAATTATTAATTTTAACTTTCTTACTGGCCTATTGATATATGATGTAGAACAAGATTCACACGCATATTGGCACACTCCTGAAGAATCAACTAATTATATTAGATCTTCATCATTCAGTAAATAAGTCCTTAACGAATTCCCACCCTTACAGGTTATCCTTAACCCTCCATTTATTCAAAATATTTGCCTAACTACAATAAATTGGCTCTTGGAATGGTATTAACTTCCATTTTCTGATACTTTTATTTTTCTTTACTCTCCTACAAGTCATTATTGAGATAATTTTTTTTTTTACCTTCTTTTAAATTACATATATTTCAGATGTTATATATGCATTTATTCTAATCATATGAGAAATAAATATTTCTTTAAATATAAAATACTTTTGATATTATTGAAGTAACAATATACAATTTTATGCTTAAATTATGGAGTATCCAAAAGAAAATTCAAGTCTTCCAAAGTAAATTCATAAATCTATGATTTTAAAACCTTGCAGTGAGGCTTTCAAAATTTTTTGTCTTTAATAAACTCCACCATTTAGGTTTAAATTTAGTAAATTGTTTATTACTCAATTTTAAAAATAACTATTAGAGGTTTTATTAAAATTTTATAATTATTAGATAATTAGTGCTTGATGGAGGATTTTTTTTTTCAGTAGCTGCATCATGATATTAGTGTTGCTAAGAGCTTGACTTTTTTAAACAGGAAATCTGCTAAGTGTTTGTGAGAAGATTATTTTATCCCAAAAAAACGTTAAAAACTCCCTCTCTGTCTGTCACATCCAAGCAATTCCGCATATATTACTTTTTTGGCACTGAACTTTGTTATACTTCGGATTAGAGTTAATTTTATTGCCTGTGGATCTTCTAGTAACTACTATTTATTTATTTTTTTTTTTTTACATGCCCTGGTAATATTGCAGGAAGGACCCAGATAGAAATAAAGTCCTGGTTTTCCCTACGAATGCCTGTTTTGACCACTTCCAATATGCGAAATGCTTGGCACGCGGTAGAGTCGGACATAAAATGCAAATCAGAGGGGGTGGCATTCTAGGGGGTGAGGAGATTTGATTAGTTCCTCCCTTGGTTTTTACAGTCAGTTTTATGGTGACAGTACCACCCCTCTGCGGAGACGGGATGAAATTCCTAGCCCCAGCCCCCGAATCCTTAAGGGGAGGGTGTGGTGGGATAGCTTGAGGTTCACTTCGTATTGTAAAGCCCAGCTAACCTCTAGCCACCCACCCCCGGCCACGCACCCCTTCCTACTTATGTTACATCCCTAAGGGATGCTATAGCTTTTACCCTTATGATTAGAAACTCCACCTATCAATAAATACTCTTCTACTGGCAGCTATTCTTGCTCACCTGTCAGTATACTTTCAGAAAGTTTTTTTTTTTTTTAATATTTACGCTATTCATGTTTGTACTTTGACATAACGTAAAAATTGATTTTAATTCGATACTGAACCGATACAGTAACATAACATAATTCTGGTGTGTAAAATTGAAAATAGCTGACCATTGTTTTAATATATAATATGCCTCTAAGTGCTTAAGTACCAGTAATTTTTAAAAATAGAAAACCGTATTTAGTATCTACGATTTTTGTTCCAAATGAACAAACTCTGCACATTAAATTAAATATCTAAAATTTATTTGAAATTTCCAAATGATAAAAACCGCGTTCCCTCATGGGAGATGATAAATAAGCGATATTATGTAAGCAATATATTGCGACTGTACGTTTCTGGGAAGGTTCATGTGAGCAGGCGATAAATATGGATATGGGTGGTAAAAATAAGGTGTGAACACACTCTCCCTAAGTCAGTTTCAGAAGTAAGATCTCGAGTTAGGAAGGCGTTGTAGTGGCTTATTTGCTCAGACGAAGGATGAGAATGAACCAAACATTTTCTACGTCCCTACAATTCTTGTTCCTTGAGAAAGGTATCTACATGGATCGAAACTCAGAGAACTTTGTCAAATGAATCCTTTGACAATTTTCATTTCCTGAAAAGTCTAGGATCTAGAACTTTTGGAAAAAAGATATAGACTGCAAGAAGACAATATGTCCAGATGAAACACGTCTGTTTACTATAGAAAAGTACACATACAAATACAAACAACAATATTTATTACTTTTATTTATATAATTCATAACGAATTTTTGTTATCAGTTTTACTTTCTTGAGGCAATGGCGGAGTATTCTAATTGAATCCTGTTTTCTTGGCTCATGTGAGACTTTGTTTGTACGGGACGACGAAATCCGTTAAGACGACATTGGCTTCTCTTCTTCCACAAGTATTCATTACGTCGTACGCACTATTTGCTGAAATTCCCGGTATTTCGTGGCACATCCAAAGATATATGACCTGCGCCTTTGGTAACGCAGTCGTCAATATGCTTTTTGAACGCCTCCTTAGAGATTTCAAATATCTCTGTGGTATATCGTTCTCTCTCTCTTTCTAACGTTTTCCTCTTCTCTTTCTTTACACTCCTCCACTCAAACTCTCTTATTCTCTCTCAAATTCAGCCTCTCTGCCCCAGTAAGAGCCCCTATAATTACCCCACCCCAGATTTTCTCTCCCGTCTCCCTCACCATTCCCTCCGACTCTATCATCCTATCTCTCTCACTCTCTCTGTCTCTCTTTCTTTCTCACAGTCAAATGAGATTCCATGATGCTCGGTTGGCTTCAAATGGCCCATAATTTTCTGCCATTAGACTTAATATTTTTTTAGATGTCTCTGGTTCACTCCTAACTCAAGCTCGGGACACTCTAAAGTGCACTAGCATCTTCACCCTGATCCTGATAATAGTTAGCATAAATAGCTCTTTGAATCTCTAAATCTTAAATTATCGTACTAGTGCAATTGTGTCTAATTCAGATATATCCATCTTTCCTGATATCATCATCATCCTTGAAAATGGCTCACATTACACCAAGCTATAGAAAGTAATACTTCGCTCTGAAGATGATAACATGCATCTTGAAAGCTTGGAGAGTTCAATTTTGATTTTAAAAAATTTCTCTATTTTTTATTCGCCTCGCCTCAATTTTATTAAAAAAAACAAATAAAATTTCACAATTCCAATCGCACGCACACACACACACACACACCCATATATATGCCGTTGGACTTTGATAGGAGTGATTAGGAGGGGATTCTTTCTTGGAATTTGAATAAATAAAAACTAATTCGTAAATTTATTCCTCAAAAAGCGTTTTTCTTAAATACATTTAAAATCCATATGTCAAATTTCATTAAGAAAAACGACCCATTGCTGCTTCATGGAATTAAAACTAAAGGATAGAGATTCAGATAATCCTCAATTCCAATTCGTTTAATTTCCCTTTGTAACTCCTAAAATATTTATTATATAAATAAAGAAATATTGATTCATATTTCAATTTATTCCTCTTGACTAAGCATTACGCCTACAAGAGTAAAAATATTTACCGTTTCTTCTTCCGGGTTGGACCGTGTCAAATTGTGTTATATGCCGAGCTTTCGCACATCATGTGATGACTTCTTCAGGGCTGAAAAGAGAATGAGAGTTGTAAAAGAGAGATTTTTAAAATTTAAAGAGTAAAAATGTTCTATTTCTCGTATTTAACTTTATAAATATTATTTATTTTGTGGTCTTTAATCCCACGTAAATTTTAAACAATTAATGAATATATATATTCAATAACTACAAACAGTGCCTGACTGAGACCCGGGTAGTATAGGCTGTGTATGTAATGATCCAGTACAGCTGGTCAGAAGCATTTTTCTTTAGTAAATACATGTTAACATTATTTCTCTCTATTGGGGGTGTAGTTTGTTGTTTAGTTTTGAAAAATATATATATTTGTTGGAATCATTGATTGAGAGAGCGGTATTAAGATTTTACCTGTGTAGATAGCCGAATTTCTAAGAAAGGCTTTTGAATAAAAAATGTTCAATAAAATAAAACGATCAGGGTGAATAAAAATGAAACAAAAGAAAGGTGTTTCTCTGAATGCTGAACTCTAGGGGATTGAATGCTTCTTGCTTTGAAATTTTAACTCTGTCCAATGTTCTAATTCAGAGCTTGCTCATGTGTTCCTTCGAAGCACATTCACACTTACCCCTCCACACAGAAAATCCTTTATCCCTCCAACGAAGGGTCGATCGAGCCGTCAAAAGGGGGGTACTCCAGACCTTCCCTTAAACACCTGATAAAAAAAAAGGGTCTTCTTTCGGCAAAAATACACACAGGAAATTATATTTTTGTATATTATTTCTCTGAAATTCAGTGACACTTTCGGATATCTACTGTGGGAAATGTTCATCTTTCAGTCAGTAAAATATGAAATTTTGGTTGTTTTTTCAAAGTTTAATTTTCTTATCAATCAAGGGATGATAGTAGTAGTAGTAGTAGTAGATTGAAGGCCAATCAACTTCTAGGTTATTACGCCCTATAAACACCCCCTAATATGTCCACTATAAATCAGTTAATAAAATACAGGAATCAGGATTATTTCGACCACTATAACAACCTAAATTAATGGATTTTTTTTTATTTAAATATTATTATTATATATTTAATAAANACGAATTTAATTGTATAATTTTAAGAATTTAAAACCATTTGTTCTTTACTTTCAAAATATAGCTGGGATTAGATATCAGTGGAAGTGGCTCATGGGAATTAAGTAGGACACGTGCTTGTCGCCACTAGGGGGTTGTGAGTGGACACACGCCGAAAATACCAATCTTACGGCAACCACTCGAGGACTGCGTCCTGGTCCTACGCCAGAGAACATATATATGAGGGGTGATTACTGGCCTTTCCTCTCACATTTATCTCATTCGTGTCAAGCTTTGAAGATGAATTTTTTTTTTCTTTAAATTTATTTTATTTTTTAAAGGTCACACCTCGACTACGACACGCTAAAAATACTGTAGTAAATATTATTTATCTTTATTTTCATCCCTGTATGGAGAAGAAGCCTTGAATTCATGTATCGATGTATATATTTTTAAGATACCGCATACGTATGATATAAACACTGACTCATAATGAAAAAACCTTTCTGAATGAGACTTCAGCAGATTTCGGTTGAATTTGGTCGGACAAATGCCCCAATCCTAGATTTTAAAATAAATAAATTTTGTTTTATATTATTTAGGTCAATTAAAATATATGACCAGCTTATTTGTGACTTCAATGAGTGCCATAACTTAATAAAAGCTATTCAATTTTACACATCAGATTATGATAATGAGAGTATAATATATAAGAATGGAGAGTAGAATACATAATATAACAATAAAGAATCTTCCCTTTCAAAAACTGTTATTGATAAATAAGCTCATACATATCGTTTCTTGAATGTGATGAGAAACCAAAACACAACAGAAAAATCGGATGAGAAAAATAAAATAAAATTTTCCACTTTTCTCAAATAACTTCATTTTTACATTAATTGAATCTCTAATATTATATGTATTATTTTAATAAATTAGCAGATGATGGAGGCAGAGGATAATTAGACTTCTAACTCTGACATCTGCTGTGAGTGATACAGCTGTGAGGGATGTCAGGGCAGCGTTCCAAAGGAGGTTAATGTGACAGCTGATATTCCGACATGTGCTTGACCTTTATGCATGGCTGTGTGTATCTGTGCGTACTTGTGTGTATTTATCTCTGTGATAATGCTAAGAGCTTCTGGATGTGTATGAGTATTTTCTCAGTGTATGTGTGTGTGCGTGCTATCTGTCTATGTCAATATTAATAAGTTCCATTTGGATCCTGTGGCTGTTTGTTTGTCCTCCCATGAACTTCTGTACGTGTAAGAGTCTGTGTGTGTGTGCGTGCGAGCTGTCTGTCAGTGAAAGAATTGAGCATAAGTCGTTTTTTTTTATGTAGCTGTGAATTCTCAAGTGTGTGTGTGTGTGTGTGTGTGTGCTACTCTTAAAACTATCAATAACTATATTTCTTTTTTAAATAATGATTTCCGTTGTGGTATTTAATCCCACGTTAAATTTAAACGTCCCAGTTGAGGTAACAAGATATTTTTATTAAAACTCCCTTGCATTTCTTGTATATCAATAACTATATTTTCATTTCATTTCCTTACATTCAATTTAATATCGTAAAAAATCCTGTACAAACTAAAGAATGTGTAATTTTTTTTCAACTAGTGTTTCCTCAAATATATTCAGTCAATTGCTTAAATCGAATGATGAAACCCTGAATTTTATTGATAATTACAAATAAATTGTATATTTGACAGTAAAGTAATAAAATTAAAATAATTTTAGGAAATTTAAAAATTTGTGGACGAAAGGAATACTTTTTTGTAAATTGCTTTTGTCTAAGCCTTTAAGCCTAAGATTTAAAAAAACGAAATGGAGAAAGTAATATTACTTTACAGTAATTGTGGCAGGAACTGTCTTCTATTTGGCAGTTTTGAAGAATAAAATGTATATATTTGAATCCTACAGGGAGCCAATGCAAAAATCTAACTATCTCAGCCGGGAATCAAACCCGGGTCTCCCACTTGCCGGTATGATAAATAATGAAATGTGGGAATACTTCACCACAATTATCATCATGATTTGAATTAAATTTATATTTTTGAGACTTAATATGGCCTACAAGTTTACTTATATAAATAAATGTTCAGCCTGAAGTGCGGGAGAAATAAAAAAAACTAATGAAAACTATTTATTCACTTTTAAAAAATGACGTTATTTTTGAAAAAAAATTTTAAATGTATCTTTACTAAGAAGCTATTGGAAGCCAATGCACCATCCGTTAAAAAATATATGTATAAATATAATTTATATACTAAAATATTGAGGAAATTGAGCTAATATTCCTTCCCAGAATAGTGCCAAGATTTAACATACCTATACCTCTCTATGATTCAGTCCGTTACCTAGGGTTCCACCTTGACTCACGACTCAACTGGAGTGAACATACTAAAATCAAACGACAAGAACTCAACAGACGCCAGGGACTCTTATACAGCCATATAAATAGGCGCTCACACCTCACATTAGAAAATAAACTGACCATCTACAAGACCATAATACGACCGATCTGGACCTACGGTGCAGAACTGTGGGGTGCCGCTAAGCCTTCCAATATCCAACGAATACAGTCCTTTCAATCCAAAACCCTCCGAATAACTGCTAACGCTCCATATTATGTGTCCAACTCTACCCTTCATCACGACTTTAATATTCCTTTTGTCAAAGACCTTATCTCCACCCGCTTCAAACTCTTCCATAGTAAACTTCAATTTCATCCCAATCCATTTGCTCAATCCCTGTCGTCGGACTCCAATCCCCACAATCCTCCCCGGCGACTAAAACGGAGATGGCCTCGCGACCTCCTGGGCCTTAAAGCCTAAACATATTAGAAATGGGGTCGATTTATTATTATTGACCATTTATTTGTTTTATTGTTGATTTTATTTTATTTTATTATACTTTTTACGTATTTTTTTTAAAGATTTATTTATTGCACCCTTCATCAAATTACAAGATGTTAAGTAACAGAATGTAATAAATAAAGATTTATTAAAAAAAAAAAAAAAAAATTGCCAAGATTAGGAATATTTTATTTTCGCTCATTGCTCATTGGTTGTGCGATATAATTCGGCTCTCACTCTTATTTATGTGTATCTTAAAGAAACATTTGAAATTTACTTTTATAAATGTTATTTTGCTTGTGGTATTTAATCGCACGTAAATTTCAAATAATTTTAAGTGCAAGGGAATAGAATATAAAAAATCTAACTGTCCCAGGAAGGACTCGAACCTGGATCTCCTGCTTTCCGGGTGGGTACGTTTCAATTTCGAGTCCTGGCTGGGACAGTTAGATTTTTTATTCTGTTCCCTTGCACAAAAATTATTAGAAATTTACTTTGAAGCTCCTGTTGTTCGAATTTTTTTTTTCTAATCTAGTAGAGTTTTTGGTATTTTAGAAAACTTGTCAGTATATGAAACTATTTCCATATTCATAGTTCGGCTACTGTAAATAATTTTATTAAATCTATAGAATATCTTTATTTATTTGTGGGTGGACGTCTGACATTACTTGAACCGATTCTTCTTACATTTCTTTGAATTTCGCAAGAGTTCCCCCTATTGCGCGATGTGAGTGAGGGGCTTTTCTCGACTTCCATTCGGACAGTGACATAAGGGTTGTGTGCGGTAGCCGGAGTGGATTGGGCTATCAGCTGTCGAATCAGCTGTCAATCCCCGATATCGCCCTCTTGGGAAGCTTTGGAGGGTGGAGGGGCCGACCTGTCAAGGTAGCAGACACAAGGAACACTGGAGTAACAGCTGAAGGAGGAGGTCAGCTGGCGGCGCTAGACAGCACTTCAGCCCACCTCGAGAAATGCTAAGCTTCCCGGAGTCTTGAGAGAAAATATTTTCCTTAAAGGATTCTTCACACGAGCGTTTCGAAAAGGTTATAAACTTTTGGTAGCGTGAAAACCATTTATTGGGTAATCCATAATACCCTCTATTATGTATTAACAAATAAAAAAGTCCGAAGCATATTCTTTTCTGAATCTATCAGCTGTAAAGCGATATAAAAGGGTGAGGGGAGGGGGGGGGGTGGCTTTATATTATATCCCACCAAGGAATCAAGCTATTCACGTTTTCTCTTAGAAGAGTCCACTAAATTAATTAAACAAACAATTTTTTCATTCTTTACTGATTAAACGTATTAGTCACAAACAAATTCTTTTTATGTCGAATCTACTTAATCTGAACAAACTTCTTGTGTTTCATGATATGAATATAAATAAGGTTAAATGAAGAAGTGTAATTTACAAACCAGAGAGAGCGAGGACCGTAAAAAGTTTTGAGTAGGCTGTAAAAAATTTTAGATTTAGACTGGCCGGAAGGTGGGGAAGATCTCAACCCATCGCAGTTACAATCGTAAATATCTTTCTTAATAAGCGTTTTTCATAAAAAATGTTATAGAACAGTTACATAATAACATCACATTTTTATATTCTTTAAAATTTACTGTTAATAAATAATAACAGAAATATTGCGACTACAAATGTCTCCTCAAACCTTCTATAAGTCTATACATATGCGTCGGTGCGTGTGTGTGTGTTTTGTGAGCATTTATCGCAAATCCGTGATTTTTTTTTTTTTCTGAGTGGGAAATGAGGGGGTTCAGACGACAAACATTTATAATCATGATAATTTCGCTGTTATTTCAGAATACCTGGACTCCTCTGGTTTCGTCCCGGGATAGACGAGCAAAGAGAATAATGTACCCCATCAAAAATTATATTATATATCTGTACAGAATATTTTTTTTTTTAATAAAGAGTTAAATAAAGAGTTATTTCAGAATCAATTAAGCTTTAGATAACAAAAAATATATATAAAAATTAACTTTCTGTAGTTTATTAACTGAATTTTATTATGCTTTTATTATTATAATTGTGTATATAAATTTGATCATTAACCTTTTACAGAAAACACTTATTAAGGAAGAGATATATGAATGTTACTACCTTGGCTGGACGCTTCCACAATTTTTTCTATGAGATAAGTCTAAAGCGAATTTTTGTGATTTTAAATTTTACATACATTTTCTAATATAAATATCTCAGCTTATTTATTTATCTTAGGATAAATTTCGCCATTTACTTTAAACCATGTCTATCTTTAATGGAACGTGAGGAATCTATTTTCATGGATTTGAAGGGTAAGTTAAGGCTCGCTCAATATAATATGTAAAATAAAAATACTTATGACTTTTTTATTATTTGCCGACGTTTTAGTTTACGTACGTATGTCATCATCGGGGCTGTTAAAGGAAGTAAAATTTCGTGAGTAGTTTAAGTACACAAATTTCAATATGAATTAAATAAAATATTTTGCATGTTTTGTTAAATCATATCCGTATATTTTAGAGTTAGAGCAAACTCACACTTTATTTTTCATTTCCCAAGTAATAATTATTTATTTTTTATTTCAGGTATGAATTTACAGAGGGCTGCTCAACACTAAATCTGTAAGTTTAGTTTGAGTTAAATTTTTCTCTGAATGAGCAGGAAATTTATTTCTTTTTTAAATATAAATTTCTATACATTTTTTTTGGAGTTTTTTTATTTATTTATAAGAATGAAGAATAACTGTAAGTTCATAAAAAAATAAATGTTCGAGTCGGAAATCGAACCGGGTAACATTCGGGCTAATTGAACTTAGATAGTATCAGATAGCTATCGTTTCATTCCCCTGTGATCTAGTTTTTGAAAAATACTTACAAGCTTCCGAATCGTAAAGGATAGAATTTGTAAGCCTATTTTAATGTATTGATGAATGAGAATCCTTGTAATAATTTACAATGACCAAAGTAAGAAGTTTCTTGGTGGTCAGAAGTATTGTAGAGGTAAATAAGTCAGGCTAGTAATGAGGAAACGTGGTTCTAGTCCCTTCATGGTTTAAGAATTTTTAAGATATTTTAATGCGTTTATTTGCTGAAATAATACATCCCTTTTACGCTTCAAATTTGATTTTGAAATATATTTCTCCTTTAGCTGGAGTAAATAAATTGATCTGTCAAATATGAGAAGAAATAGGAATATAACATACTTGACATTCAAAATAACGAGTTATAAAAGAATTCTACATTAGCAACATTATTAATAATGGATAATAAAATATTTCTAAATATTTATCATAAATTACTATTTAATCAATTATATTTTATAAAATAAATATTTAAAATAATCCATAGTGGTTAATTATTGAAGTGGGTGTCTCAGGAGTCAATTTTGAGATGAGGGCATTCCTGATTTTGTAAAATCGGTGCTTTGTGATATCTTCTCTATTGGTTTTCAGTAAAAGAGACATTAAAGTACAATATTATTGAATTTTTGTCTGGAAAGGTTAGATTATTTTGTCATTACATCTCTTAAAAATGACCAACAGAAGACACGCGTTACTCATTTTGTCTGTGATAAAACGCATTTCATACAACCGTAATAATGTGCCTTTTCTTAAGTCCATCGATGTTTAAATTTAAAAAAAAAAAAAACAGGAGAAAATATTGTATAATATCGGACAGCTCATATTCTGTGCATACACAAAATAATGACTTATATTTTTTCTATTTTTCTAATAATGACATCCAAACAAACACAAAAAAAATTTTGAAAATCACAACTTCACAAAATAACTAAAATAGCTGCACTGTTAGGCAAAGTTCAATTACAGGGAAATGATTTAAATTTCCATGTTAACAATTTTAATGACGCATACTTACAGAAGTTGTACTGAACAAGTAAGGTATTGCTAAAAGCGGAATGAACTCTGTATTATCCTGTATTTACAAACACTTCAGAGCTTTTAAAAATAAATTTAAAAATAAAAAAATTTAAATTTTGGAACAATGCGGTTTAAACAAGAATATCTTAATGTCTCAGTTGTAAACGCAAATCAGGAAAGAAATTTCCCAAGCTAGGCTATGTGGAAGGCCATGAACTGTTTAGTAGAGTAAATTACCATATTTTTACGTTAGATCGATATCGCTACTTTTGAAAAAAACTTGACATATCTTCAGTCATTATACACAATAGTGGCTATTCCATGTAAGCTAAAAATATGTTCCCTTCAAAATATTGCATACATACCTATAATATATTCTTCACACTCAAACACAAACAAAAACACACACACACACAGACCTAGTTTTGTACGTTTTGAAATTTATAAAACCAAATTCTGATATTTAAGCTTATTTAAGCTTTTTGCAAATTCTTTGATATTTTCTCTAATAGCTGAAGTTGATCAAAGGATATAGGGGAGGTTTAGGGGATGACTGATTTTTAAAACGTTAATATCTTTGTTGTTATTTGAATTATGAAGAATACTTTCAAATATAATATAAGTAAAATGCAATTTTCTAGCATTTATATTCTATAAGATTTTCACGTAAATCGTTTTTTAAGGAAAAATTTACAACTGTGTAACTACGATTGTCTGCGCATCCCCCCACTCCTCTATCCTATTCATTCTGAGCTATGTTTAGAGGTAATACATTTTACATTGTTAACCCCGCTTTTCAGATTAAATTTTCTCTTTTATTCTTGCTAATACATATCGTTAATTAGGGAAATCATTTCAGATTTTAATTCAGTAATGATCCGTTTCGAAAATGCTCAAAAAAAAAAGTATTCATCGGGTTCGTTTTAAATAATTATTGTTCTCATTCTTTTCCAATTTAAATTTTTCGGAGAGTTAATTTAATTAAAATATTTTAATATTCTATTGAGTATTTAGGTTTAATATAAAGCCAGAAATATTTTCAAAATTACAGTTAGTTGAAGAGCTGGGTTTTAGAGAGGCAATTATAATGTGCTATTTACCAGCATTTAATTAATTAGCTACATTTTTTAAATAATTAAATGTAAGAGGAATATGCATTCTGAGAATTCATTTACAATATAATTAACCTAGCAGTGTTCAGATGTAGGAATTTCATTACATTTTTTTTTTTTTAAGAAATAATTCTAGAACACAATGCTTTTTTTCGTGGTTTATTTCAACAAATATTAAAAAAATTCCTCAAATATTTTTTTACTTTTGATTAACATGTTACTTAGTCTCTATCATGTTACTTTAAAATTAGGAGAATTAAAATAATATACTTAATGTGTAAATAAATATAGGCATCTACTATTAATCGATTTATCTACAAATGGTTTTTGTGCTGTAGTATTTTTTTTTTTGTCTTAAATTAACTTTTTTTTCATTGCTGTATGTACGATATTTAATGCTATATCATTTACTATAACAAATTGACATATGTTGTGTGTATATATTTTTTTTATTGTAAGTTAATATAAGTTATTCATTTCACTGCGACTGGCAACACTGTTTCCCTCAAATCATTTTCTCTCAGGTGAGGTTCAAAGAGGTTATAATGCTCTGTGATTTGTAATTGGTAACTTATTCTTCATTTACTTGCAATTCAATTCTTTATTAGCTATTCAGTGGAAAATCAAGTTAAATTTATTTAAGATTTATGATTTCATGAAGATATATTCAGTGAATATATATTGTTTTGTCACACTGCAATTGGAACCCGAACAATGCAATTTTTTCTGTTATTAACTGTTAGTGACTGTAAGTAAAAGGGATAACCTGTAAATAAGTCTTAGCAGTCCACATGTACTAATACTGCCTAATCTGGATTATCTAGAATTTAACACACAAGCAGCTTGAATTTTCAAGTAAATTTTGTTTTTAATTTATTTATTAATACTACACAAAATAATATAATAATAATGTAACCGAATAAACTCTTTAGCTAAAGAGAATGGCCTAGCCATCTGTCGAGCAAAATCCCTAGAATACCTAGCTTTTTACATAATTTTTACTATATACAATATTATTAATAAATACTTCTTAATAATGAACTAAAAATAAATGCATAACACATTTGCACTTAATTTTATATCTCAAAAATTTACTATCGTTTCAAAATTTACATTAATACAAGATAGCTATCGTTTCATTCCCCT
>KZ807895.1:92146-105081 GCA_000696205.2 Oncopeltus fasciatus | reverse complement strand
ATATATGTATCTCACACTTCGTCAGTGAGGAATGAAGAAAGACCAGTCTCAATTGAACGAGAATACACATATGCTCAGAAAGTATCCTAGTGTTTCTTTTAGGAAATACCAACCTTTTATATTTTTTTTTTCCCTTTCAATCAATAAGAGAGGTTTTGTAGTTATACCATTCTAAACATCCATGGTCATGGGCAAGTTTGATATTTCTCGATTAATAGGTATAAATAGCAGAATCCCTAAGTTACCTTGGCCCCCCAGGCTTTTACATTAGTCAGGTATTGAATAATAAGAGTGATTCATATATTTTTATGAATGAAAGAAATACTGTAATATAATATTTTATGAGAATACGTAAATAGGAATACGTTTAGATAGGAAACGATAAAAATAGAATGACCCTAACATAACTGTAATTAGCTCACTTCTGAGGCCAGGTTATAACCTTGTCTGGCCTTTTGAACTAGTTCATAAGGTCATAACTTTCTGACCCCATGGGGCTTCTGTTGTTAGTATTATTATAAATACATGAATAAATAAGTACGCACACTCACACACACACATATATTTACAAGTAACATTTACAAAATTAAATTATTTAACGCTGGATTTAGTATCCTTTTTTTTTATTTTGGCTGAAAAAGATTCTCAGGTCATGAGGTCATATGCATATATTACTATCAATGTCATAACGCAACTGACATTTATGTAATATGATTGAAATATACTTTTATTATTTATCTCTGTGCAGATTTAATAATCTTAAAACAAGCTAAAACTTGTCATAAGTAAAATTACATGGCTTTCTGAATGAATTATTTGCTCTTCATCTGAAACGTCACAAAAACGATCATATAAACATGATATATAAGGAATAAATATTCTGATATACATACTTGCCAATTTTTTTTTTTTTTTTTTTTTTTTTTTTTTTTTAGTGAAGGCATTTTTGTAGGAAATAAAGCTATTTTTGTTGGATAGCAATTTTTGAAACTGTCAATACTACCTTTGCTTTTAGAGTTTCTATAAAATATCAGTCACGCAGGGGTTGTGTTATCTCAGCAGATTTTCCATTCAAACATAGACACAAACAAGATAAAATGACGTTATTTATTTAACTATATACGGCAGTTTACGTAAAATTAAAACCTGTATGCCTTACACTACACTAACCGGGAAGATAGAAAGGGGGGAGGGGCTTAGCTATTGTAGTTACAATCCAGAATATCTTTATTTACAATAGTATTTCAGTAATAATATTACATAGCGTAAAAATATGAAAAATTCATTTTCCTGATGTAGTGTTCTATTTAATTTTTCCTAACTCAATTATCGATAAATATAATACAAATATTAAAATTTTTTGGAGATTTACTAGCGAAAATTAATCATTTTCAACGGTTTGAAATAAAACGCCTAAATACACAATTTTGTTTCTAAATTTAAAAATGGGGAAGATTTACAAGTTGCTCGACAATTCATAATTGCATAATGAATTTAATTTACCTTAATATGCATTTTTTTGGCAAATTGTTACAGGATAAGAATATAGAAAATTATGCGCTACGCATATTACGTACTACAATTTTTTTTCTTAAGTTAATAAAGATATAGATGATTTTGAAATTTGATCATCTCCATACCTCCCCATTTTCTATTCCTTCCAACATTTTCAGACATTAAAAAATTAATCCAACAGTTTGCAATAGTAAGCTTCAAAAACCAAATAAATCTTCATTATTTCAATTATAGCGGCTAAAAGAGTACTAAGTCGTTAAGCCATAGCATTCTGACTCCGTGGGGCATCTGTCGAAATTATTCTAATAAATACACGAATGAATAATACACAGACACACACATGTATATTTATATATACATACATACCTTAATAAATGTATAATTTTTAAAGGTCAGTATTTTTAGCTTTAACACTATTGGATCAGTGAAAATATGTAGAAATTTATCAACTTTAGGGTCAAGGGACGACCGTGTAGACAGCCTGGTCTAAATCTTTTAAAATTTAAAACTGATAGATGTAAAATATAATTTTCAAATATTTATATTCCACAGCGTTATTACGAGAAAGTCAAATGAGAGTAAATATTTACGAATAAAAAATCAGCTGAATTCGGGACCTATTTCTTTTTTCAAATATACGAAACCAAATTTGTTACTTTCAGAGTCAAAAACGTGAATTTAATTGTAATTTCTAGGAGCGATGTGTCAATTATTTTAGCTACTTTTTTAAACACTTCCAATTTTCGGTTTCCAAGCATTTTGGACAATTAAATTCATTTATTCTTCATTTGTTTAGTTACGGTATACATGAAAAAAAATTCAATCAATTAGGAGATATTAGGGATTGTTTAATTTTTTTTTCTATAAGCTTCTAGCGAAGAGAAACTAAAATCACTAATTTGTTTTACTTATTTAAAAAAATTCAGGGTGTAAGAAATGAACACACACGGATACAGCCCGCGCGCAAACAAAGGCGTATAATTTTAAACATCTCACATTTTGAGTTTTTTAAATTGCTGCAAAAATTAAAAAAACAAAGCAAAAAATAAGACAGCTATTGATTTAATTAAGGGAAATATGCTGAGGTCTTTATTCTTCGCAGGTCAATACGACCTTAAGCCGATATAATGCATTACAAAAGCCATTATGACCTACTCAAGATGTACAATACTGATGTGTAGTGATAAGAGACAAGTCAATTTTCCATTTGTTGATGAAAGTTTTGCGATTGATCGACTGAATATATATATATATATATAAATAAAATCATTTATCAATTCCCGATTAGAGAAAAAGAGATAATAATAGAGACTTCCGTGAGGTACAGAGAAAATACAAATTATAACTGTGGTGTAGTGGTTAGCATTTGCATAGTCCCCTCTCCTGGCTTCGATCCCAACCCCAACACAGACATAACTGAGGAAGGCGATTAAATATCCTTGGCCCCCTTTATTGGTAACGTGTTGGAGAAATTAGTCAGTGTTTCGGTCAGGATGAGAAAAATAAAATACTCAAAAATTGTAAGGGTAGTTATTTTATTATTGCCGGCGTTTTGACATAATTTGTCAGTCATCAAGGAGGGCGATAGTGATGTCTATAAAGGTCTCAGGGGAACGTTTAGGGTTACATCTCAGAGTGTAAAACTAAACTCTAAAATGTGACTGTAAACTCCCAGTTTAGTCCTGAACTCTGAGATATGACCACAATCCTCCAGTTTAGTTCTGCACTCTGAGTTGTGATCATAAACCTCAAGTTTGGTTCTCTCTTGACGTGATGTATTGTGATCTCTAAATAGTGATTATCGCCTTGATGATGACTTACAAGCTAAGTCGAGACATTGGCAATAATAAAATGACTGCCCTTACAATTTTGGAGTATTTTATTTTTCACATCCTCGCCAAAACCCTGACTAATTTCTTTAACATTATACCCGACAACCAACGAACCACTCGACCATGTAATTAGTAACATATTTAATCCCAAAGCATACTTTTGCGACGCCAAGGATATGGAAATATAATGCGTCGGTCATTGTTCCGTTTTGTTGAAATCTAACTTAAATTAAATAAATAAAAATGTATAATATTTTAAATTAGAAATAATTTCAAGTTTGAAATTTATAAATTTTATTATATATTTGGGATTTTTTTTTGCGAAACATTTTAAATGGATTAGTTTTCGTTGAAATTGAATGATACAGACATGCAATTCACAGGGATATCAAATNTTTTTTTTTTTTTTTTTTTTTTTTTTTTTTTTTTTTTTTTTTTTTTTTTTAGTGAAGGCATTTTTGTAGGAAATAAAGCTATTTTTGTTGGATAGCAATTTTTGAAACTGTCAATACTACCTTTGCTTTTAGAGTTTCTATAAAATATCAGTCACGCAGGGGTTGTGTTATCTCAGCAGATTTTCCATTCAAACATAGACACAAACAAGATAAAATGACGTTATTTATTTAACTATATACGGCAGTTTACGTAAAATTAAAACCTGTATGCCTTACACTACACTAACCGGGAAGATAGAAAGGGGGGAGGGGCTTAGCTATTGTAGTTACAATCCAGAATATCTTTATTTACAATAGTATTTCAGTAATAATATTACATAGCGTAAAAATATGAAAAATTCATTTTCCTGATGTAGTGTTCTATTTAATTTTTCCTAACTCAATTATCGATAAATATAATACAAATATTAAAATTTTTTGGAGATTTACTAGCGAAAATTAATCATTTTCAACGGTTTGAAATAAAACGCCTAAATACACAATTTTGTTTCTAAATTTAAAAATGGGGAAGATTTACAAGTTGCTCGACAATTCATAATTGCATAATGAATTTAATTTACCTTAATATGCATTTTTTTGGCAAATTGTTACAGGATAAGAATATAGAAAATTATGCGCTACGCATATTACGTACTACAATTTTTTTTCTTAAGTTAATAAAGATATAGATGATTTTGAAATTTGATCATCTCCATACCTCCCCATTTTCTATTCCTTCCAACATTTTCAGACATTAAAAAATTAATCCAACAGTTTGCAATAGTAAGCTTCAAAAACCAAATAAATCTTCATTATTTCAATTATAGCGGCTAAAAGAGTACTAAGTCGTTAAGCCATAGCATTCTGACTCCGTGGGGCATCTGTCGAAATTATTCTAATAAATACACGAATGAATAATACACAGACACACACATGTATATTTATATATACATACATACCTTAATAAATGTATAATTTTTAAAGGTCAGTATTTTTAGCTTTAACACTATTGGATCAGTGAAAATATGTAGAAATTTATCAACTTTAGGGTCAAGGGACGACCGTGTAGACAGCCTGGTCTAAATCTTTTAAAATTTAAAACTGATAGATGTAAAATATAATTTTCAAATATTTATATTCCACAGCGTTATTACGAGAAAGTCAAATGAGAGTAAATATTTACGAATAAAAAATCAGCTGAATTCGGGACCTATTTCTTTTTTCAAATATACGAAACCAAATTTGTTACTTTCAGAGTCAAAAACGTGAATTTAATTGTAATTTCTAGGAGCGATGTGTCAATTATTTTAGCTACTTTTTTAAACACTTCCAATTTTCGGTTTCCAAGCATTTTGGACAATTAAATTCATTTATTCTTCATTTGTTTAGTTACGGTATACATGAAAAAAAATTCAATCAATTAGGAGATATTAGGGATTGTTTAATTTTTTTTTCTATAAGCTTCTAGCGAAGAGAAACTAAAATCACTAATTTGTTTTACTTATTTAAAAAAATTCAGGGTGTAAGAAATGAACACACACGGATACAGCCCGCGCGCAAACAAAGGCGTATAATTTTAAACATCTCACATTTTGAGTTTTTTAAATTGCTGCAAAAATTAAAAAAACAAAGCAAAAAATAAGACAGCTATTGATTTAATTAAGGGAAATATGCTGAGGTCTTTATTCTTCGCAGGTCAATACGACCTTAAGCCGATATAATGCATTACAAAAGCCATTATGACCTACTCAAGATGTACAATACTGATGTGTAGTGATAAGAGACAAGTCAATTTTCCATTTGTTGATGAAAGTTTTGCGATTGATCGACTGAATATATATATATATATATAAATAAAATCATTTCTCAATTTCCGATTAGAGAAAAAGAGATAATAATAGAGACTTCCTTGAGGTACAGAGAAAATACAAATTATAACTGTGGTGTAGTGGTTAGCATTTGCCTAGTCCCCTCTCCTGGCTTCGATCCCAACCCCAACGCAGACATAACTGAGGAAGACGATTAAATATCCTCGGCCCCCTTTATTGGTAACGTGTTAGAGAAATTAGTCAGTGTTTCGGTCAGGATGAGAAAAATAAAATACTCCAAAATTGTAAGGGTAGTTATTTTATTATTGCCGGCGTTTTGACACAACTTGTCAGTCATCAAGAAGGGCGATAGTGATGTCTATAAAGGTCTCAGGGGGACGTTTAGGGTCACATCTCAGAGTGCAAAACTAAACTCTAAAATGTGACTGTAAACTCCCAGTTTAGTCCTGAACTCTGAGATATGACCACAATCCTCCAGTTTAGTTCTGCACTCTGAGTTGTGATCATAAACCTCAAGTTTGGTTCTCTCTTGACGTGATGTATTGTGATCNTTAAAACGGGTTTTAATGATGTCCTTAACTAAAGGGATTTTAAGGTCATTGTGTAGTAAGGAGGTGGCAACGTAATAGGGTGCATCAACTATGATTCTTAGGATTTTGGATTGAAAGGACTGTATTCTTTGGATGTTGGATGGTTTAGCAGTTCCCCACAGTTCGACTCCATACGTACGGATAGGTTTCATTTTTCTTATTAGCAATTTTAAAATTGATTTTATATCAGTCATAATTAGATACTTCTAGACTTTGAGTGATTAAATGTAAGCACAGCAAATTTGACAATAGTTAAATTATTTTATTCCCTTGCATTTATTGTATAAAATTAATAGGGATTAAATACCACAAAAAATGTAATATTTATAAAAATAAATTAGCAAAAAACGTGAGTCAAATAAATAGCTAAAAATTTTGGCTCCTTCGAACTCAAGACGATATATTCGTCTTACTTGGGGGTTTAGACTCTCAGTAGAGTACGGGGATTATAATAATACATCTGGCTAGCCTCGGTGGTGTATTTGGTAAACATGCCTGTCTGGAAAGCAGGAGATCCAGGTTCGAGCCCCCAGACAGTTAGATTTTTTATTCTATCCCTTGCATTTATTGTATTTGGCACGAGTGTGTCAGGGTAAATTTTAGCTCTCTCATTTTTCTCTTAAAAGAAAAATGTTAATAAGTATTGAATTTCCAAATGCATGTCATAAATTTATACTTAGATTTAAGAGTACAAAAATGAGAAAGAAAATACAACCTGTCCTCTTTGAAATTTTAAACAAGCTCTTTAGGATATAAGTATGTTTTTATGAAATGAATAGTTTTGGTTTATGGGTCACAATGACCTTTGAACTTTTTATGCAGTTAAAATTAGAAGAGAGGGGGGAGAACATTTTTTTTTAAATGTATTATTTGTGAATGTTTATAAAATAAACGTTAAAATGATATCGGTGGTGATGGAAGATTTTCAGGATGAAATCCTAGAATATCCAGTGGTTATGGCGAAAGAAAGATTCGTCCTGTCTTTTCTCAGAAGGCTGTCACATATATAAGAAAACCTTGGAATTCAGGATAAAGTAAACCTCTTGAACAATGCTGAATAGACTATGGTTATTCCTCCTCTTAAGTAGAATTCATCGAGGCACGAAGAAATTTTTCCACCTTTTAGTTTTCATGACGTCAAGAAATCAAGGTTTGCTATGAAAAGCCTAATTACTGAATTTGGTACCTGTATTAGAAATATGACACAAAATTAAATTCTATATTCAAAATTAAATTCTTAAGACCCTATCTTATAATTAACTTCTTAAAAATAGATTAAACAATGTACACTTTATAAAATTTTTTCGTAAAGCGAAAAAAAAAGAAAGACAATATTAAGATTTTGAATTTTGGTCTCCCTCTGAAACCTCCTCTTTAACCTCGATTTATTTCAGCCATTAATAAACTCATCAAAAGATTTCTGAGTTTGATTTTCCCAAAGAAGCTTAAATACCGTATTGGATTTCATTACTCTAAAATTTTCGAACGCTATAGTACATGAATATATATATATATATATAAATAAAATCATTTATCAATTCCCGATTAGAGAAAAAGAGATAATAATAGAGACTTCCGTGAGGTACAGAGAAAATACAAATTATAACTGTGGTGTAGTGGTTAGCATTTGCCTAGTCCCCTCTCCTGGCTTCGATCCCAACCCCAACACAGACATAACTGAGGAAGGCGATTAAATATCCTTGGCCCCCTTTATTGGTAACGTGTTAGAGAAATTAGTCAGTGTTTCGGTCAGGATGAGAAAAATAAAATACTCCAAAATTGTAAGGGTAGTTATTTTATTATTGCCGGCGTTTTGACATAATTTGTCAGTCATCAAGGAGGGCGATAGTGATGTCTATAAAGGTCTCAGGGGGACGTTTAGGGTCACATCTCAGAGTGCAAAACTAAACTCTAAAATGTGACTGTAAACTCCCAGTTTAGTCCTGAACTCTGAGATATGACCACAATCCTCCAGTTTAGTTCTGCACTCTGAGTTGTGATCATAAACCTCAAGTTTGGTTCTCTCTTGACGTGATGTATTGTGATCTCTAAATAGTGATTATCGCCTTGATGATGACTTACAAGCTAAGTCGAGACATTGGCAATAATAAAATGACTGCCCTTACAATTTTGGAGTATTTTATTTTTCACATCCTCGCCAAAACCCTGACTAATTTCTTTAACATTATACCCGACAACCAACGAACCACTCGACCATGTTATTAGTAACATATTTAATCCCAAAGCATACTTTTGCGACGCCAAGGATATGGAAATAATGCGTCGGTCAGTGTTCCGTTTTGTTGAAATCTAACTTAAATTAAATAAATAAAAATGTATAATATTTTAAATTAGAAATAATTTCAAGTTTGAAATTTATAAATTTTATTATATATTTGGGATTTTTTTTTGCGAAACATTTTAAATGGATTAGTTTTCGTTGAAATTGAATGATACAGACATGCAATTCACAGGGATATCAAATTAAATAGTTTAGTTATTAATTTGCTAACTTAGATAGAAATATATAGGATATATTAAATAATATTAGGTAATTAAATGTCTTCAGTGACGTTTTTGTCAAAATTTGTCATATTCCATAGTATGAATAATTTTAAAATATTACCGCTTCAGAAGAAAGCCAAATTTGTTAGCAGCGACGTTGGAATGGTAAATAAAATCAGTCACGATTTCCGGTTGTACGAACATTTGAAGTGTTATCGATTTTAACATCCGGCTTTGCGATTATGCCATTATCTTCAATGGGAGACAGTAACACTCCAGAGTGCAGGATCGGTGGAAATTTGACAATGCTGTATAACTTCATCCCCGGAAAGGAAGCCCTAACAGGTGTACTTGGCTACCTGGAGGGGGTGGAAGCCCAGAAGTCCCGAAGCCATTACAAAAAGTGTCCTCCCACCCCATGCCACCCTCTTATTAGAGTAAGTTTTAATCGGCTAACTTGAGCCCACCCCCACCCCAACCCCCACTCCCACCCCTCTCGAGATTTACACAAAAGGTTTTCTTTCCCTCGGAGAGTTCTTTTGCCTCCTTCTTTTATGCTGCCTTCATTCTTTTTTATTTTTCTCTCTGTTATTCTCTTTGTTCTCTTCAAACTTGCCCCAAATTGGTGGAACTATTGTAACGAGGAGTTAAAAGCCTCCGAAAACTTCACCGGAAACATGGAGCTGATTTGAAGAAAATTACAAAAGTCTGATCAGTAACATCTTAATTAATAATTTATTAGTGCTACTTCATTTGTAAACAGCTGTAAGATTTATCCAGAAATTAATTAATTTAATTAACTCCATTTCTATTATTCATCAAAATGTTTTAAAATAAGAATTAATTACGTTAAAAGCCCCCCCCCCCCAAATAAAACAATGATGGTAGTAATTAATATGCATCTTAGTAAATTTTTATTGTTAGCTTTATTGTGAGTCTTTCGTAAAAATTAAAGATAATTAAATGTTTTTATCTATTTTGTTTCAAAATACATATTCCACTCTCCCCTAGTACAATTTCAACCAAAAACAACTAGCGAAAATTAATCATTTTCAACGGTTTGAAATAAAACGCCTAAATACACAATTTTGTTTCTAAATTTAAAAATGGGGAAGATTTACAAGTTGCTCNTAATTTCATATATATATTTTAAAAGTAAGTGGTCCAAACAGCTCTCGGCTTTACATTCTTGAATATCTTTCTTAATGTAAGATTTTTAATAATTTATATTGTACATTATTATTTTACTTGTACATATTTATTATATATTTTGAGAGCACATTGCAAGATGCACGTTGTGCAGGGTGCAATTTCTAAACGAATAGTTTAATGAAAAAAAAAAAAAAGTGTGAGATTTTATTAAATTATTACGGAACTAGAAAAAATGGTTTTTGAAAACATCCCCTTTTCTTGCCTCGCACTATCAAAATCAAATTTCACAACCCTTATTTACGTCTTCAAACGAACAATAAGCTTTGTTATTAAAATTTTATATAAAAAGCATTTACTCATCTCCTAATATTGTTCAGAAAAATTTCCTTTCCTCAGATAATAAGAAAACTACGCAGATTTTCAATTTTTCATTAAAGATGGAGAAAAATAATAATGGAGAATAGTAAGCGTAAAAAATTTGAAAACTTATGACCAATAAATTTGCTCTCGACTAAACGGAAAGCAAGAATGAGAGATACTCTCATACTCAGTAGTCAAATTTAAATTTCATCCCTAATATGCGTTTCTTTGGAAAACTGTAGAAAACGGAATTTAAAAAATATATTTTATACTTACTATGTACTATACAATTTTTCGAAGCAAAAAAAATAATTATAAATTATGGTTTCCCTACCCTTCATCTTAAAAAATAAATTATTTGAATGAATTTTAATGAAGCCTGAATATATAATTTAGTATCTATTTTTTTAAAAATTTGATGTCCTACAGTACTCAAAATTACATTCCTAAATATTTTTCTTAATATTGGTTTTTAAAATAAAAATTAATAATATAAATGTAATAAAATTACACCTATTTACATTACATAAAATTACACTTAGAAACATTTTATAAAATTACATTCATTTTTATATTAAAGAAAATAACAGTAATACTTCTTTTGCTCTATACATTTTTTCGAAATTCTAATAATAGCGAATATGTTACTTTTTTAAATTTTATTCTTTCTCCTAACCTCCCCATTTCTACAACCATTTCTAAAATCATACAACTGTTTGTAAAAAGGAAGCCTGAATAACGACTTTAAAATTGTTTAACTTCAAAATTAGGAATAGTAATCTGAAGTGTTATTTACATCAATGAAAATACAATCAACATACACGATCCCCGCTATCCGACGAACCTAAGGGACAAATAATTCCTGGGATTGACACATTTGTGAAAAATAATCAGTTGAACAACAGACAGTGTCTTAGAAAGTGGACGAGATATTTATGCTCGAGGATGGCAGACCATTGCCAGAAGCGTTCGCCTTAAGGACGCAGATGACATCGAATAGCGATGGGAATCTTTATGTAGAATGTTTATATATATGTATATCGTTCGAGATCAGTTGAAATTGTCGACGATCACATATAAGTACCATGGTAAATAACTTGATTTCCCTATGGGTTATCTGTTAATATCGTATTTCGAGATTAATCAGATGTCTTTATAATGTATAAATGTAATGTATAAACTAAGAACCATAATAAAAATCGTAAACAAACCATCACATATCTTAACAACAATGTTTTAACATGTTCCCATTTAGCAGTTGGGGAAAATCACTCTTCTGCTTCTTCTAATGCTCCTCAGAGTCCTTCTATTGGAAAATCTTTGGAGCTGAAAAACAAAACCACTTCAAAAATGTTTAGCAGAAAAAAAAGATATGACTTAAAGACTCCGTCCTAACATTTACAGAGAAGTGTTAACTTACTCGAGGGTAGCCGCCTGGAGACTCTTAAATTAGGCGCTGTGGGTCGAGACCTACCGTGTGGGGCTCAATTTTGAAGAGGAATGAAAGCTTGCCCAATACCATAGGCGTTAAGGCTGGGGTGACTATCTCAAGTTAGCTTCTTTCTCTCTCCTTGCCTTGAGAGAGGGGTAAGAGGGGGGAAGGAGGAGAGAGAGAAAGAGAGGAAAGAGAGAGAGAGAGAGAGAGAGAGAGAGAGAGAGAGTGAAGATGATATGGAGAGGGAGAGTGAGAGGGGTGTAGAGAGTGAGAGAGTGAGGGGGTGGGGGAGAGAGGGGGAAGAGAGGGGGGAGGAGAGAAGAAAGAGAGAGAGAGAGATTAGATTACATTAGTTCTTTATTGTCACAGGATGTACATCCTTCCTTCCTGGCAATTTCAGGCTACTTATAATTTCCACTTTTCAATCCTAATCCATTTCCAAACAAAAAAAAAAATACAGAAAACAGAAACAAAAAAAATATAGAAAAGATCTCTATTGTGATAGAAAAAGCTGGCAGAGAGAAGTTTAGTAGAATTGGTGAGTTGCCGGGAGAGACACCCTCTCACGCACTGCGAGCCCTAGGACAGGTGTGGTTGTTTATTCAGAGCTTGGGCCTCAACAAGACGTAGCGACTTCATACATTAACCAGGAGTCTGCTAATCGTCCTAATGCGAATAACACTGCTGAGAGAGTGAGAGTGCTGGGTCGGTGGGAGGGGGGGAACACTGAATAATGGCGGTCCAGATATCCTGGAGGCTCTGAATGTTGCAGGTCTCAGTGCCCCCGTTAGCCTTGACGTCCGATCCGGATCTGTCAGTTCTGACAGCCACTCTATCTTACATTCCCTGCCGAGGTATCGATGTTGTGGTCTCTCACTGTCACTTTCGGTTTGTCTCCGCCAGTCTCTGACTTGCACAAAACATGTAAGGTTCATGACCTAAAGAATCCCAAGTAAATGTTATGTCTTACATTCAATTACTGTTTAATTAAGGATTCTTCCACAGAAGCTAATGATGCACTAATATATCACGAAATTAATTTTTTTGGGCAGTACATCTAGAAAACATAGTACTTCAATTATTTTCCGGCACCCATTGTGTGTCTTTTTAAAAATCCATAAATCCCTCACAGAGAAAATGTTCAAACCAATTATATTTCACTTGTTTTCTTAAAGGAAATGTAAAATAATAATGAAAATTGATCTAAATATCTGAAAATAAAATTCGAGAAGATAAATTCTCAAAAACTTTGTACAGGTCTGGGAAAACAAGTGAAATATAAT
>KZ807895.1:71514-86684 GCA_000696205.2 Oncopeltus fasciatus | reverse complement strand
TTTATTTATAAATATCTTTTTTAAAAAGCGTTTATTTTTCATAAAACGCTCACAAAATTTAAAAAACTTTAAATAATGGCTTACAGTGGGAAAGCTGTTTAAAACAAGACAAATTTTATCAGAATCTTCTTAAGGACCAAGCTATAACTGTACAAAAAATATAATAATTACTCTAGAAATGAAATAGAATATTAAATTCAACAATTCAATTCATTCAGATCAAATAAATTTTAAAATACTACAGACATTTAATGTAGAGTTAAAATGATAAGATTGAAAGATATCATTCATTATTAAGTAACCTTACTCGACGATTTTGGGTACCAACCCCAATATCAGGCTATGAATCTATCAGTTTAGAAGCTTTAACAGTGCCATGGGTGTTTAGAACGGGTTGGTTATCTCTATTTAGCCTCTCTAAAAAAAACAAAAAAACCAAGTATTTAAAAGGACGTTAATTTTTTTTTTAATTTATGCTACTCATAAAAAAATAATAACTAACAGAATACTAATTTAATTGGTAATTCCAGTATGCATTAATTTTTTTGTATATCTAATTTTTTTTACCACCCTTTCACTACGTTATAATGCTTCTAGGCCGCTAAATAAAAATATAGGGATAAATTAAACACCCGCTTTTTACTGTTCCAGTTGGTCAACTACAGAAGTATATCTTTTATCAAAATACTGTCTTTAATTACCAATCAATAATATATTAATCTTCATTATTCTAAACTAAATTTAACATATCATGTAACGAAAAAATTGTTTTTCTTCCCACTTGATATTAGGATAATTTCTCATTCAGATTGGTTCGAGTCTTAGCAAATGTAATAAACTTGTCAAAGAGCATTTGCGTTGAGAGGGTTGATATATATAGTAAATAAGAGCAGGTGAGATAATGAGTGTAGGGAACACACACAAAAAAAATTAATATGAGTAAAATTTTCAGGGAGACTTCTCGCCCTTCATCAAGGAGTAGTGAAGAAAGAGTGCTCTGAGAGAATAAAATTTTATTCATTGCAATTTTTTTGTGTGTTCACTACACTTTTTCTCCTACCTGTTCTTATTCACAATATATATAAGTGTGCGTGCATACATGAGTGTGTGTGTGTGTGTGTATTACACTATTAAATTAGCTGATAAGTAGTAATCAAGAACATATCTGAACATATCATATATCTATATGATATCTATATATATCATCTATGTAAAACTGTAAATCTGTAAGGTTTTCAAATTTTGCATCATGCCAAAGTGAAGGGCTCCTTGATTGCATTGAATTTGCTTCGATACTCCCTTTTGGAAATCTGTTAAAAGAGTATAGTACTTCATTACCATCAAAATACATAAAAGTTACTTTATTTATAGTAAAATATAAGGAGCCATTTTATCGCTTTCATTTTCATTACTTGTGCATGGGAAGTGTCGCACACAAAGGAGCTTCTTCCGAAAACGTTGTAAGTTATTTGAATTTTGACCGAGTAAAACGGGGGTTGAATACATTTTTCTGGGCTCTAATTCACATTAAAATTCAGGCAGACACATATCGCGGGAGGGAATGAAGTTTGAGCGGCGCCCGCCTTGGATCCGT
The DNA here is from genome assembly GCA_000696205.2 of Oncopeltus fasciatus. NCBI lineage: Eukaryota > Metazoa > Arthropoda > Insecta > Hemiptera > Lygaeidae > Oncopeltus > Oncopeltus fasciatus. The sequence continues at coordinate 85,090 of KZ807895.1, read as the reverse complement.
CATGTTAAATTCAGCCCCCAATAAATATTAAAGTGGAGGAACAGGACACTTCCATTGTCCTTCCTTGTTTTCATACAGATATGAAGAGTGAGGGAAAGAAAAGGGGTTGGGGGTAGCATCCCCCTAGCGAGGGTTATTCTGGACCAGATTATGCATACGGGGTGTCCCGATCGTCAGTAATCCAATTAAAGCTCGCCCCCCCCCCCCCCACCTCAGGCCGACACAAAAAGCCCATTTCCAGGAGGTGGCGCGACCTGGCGGTCAGGAGGCCATGGAGGGTCATGGGGTCGTGGCCCTCGTGCCAGCGATCAGTCTGGGGAAATGACAGCTCGCAGTGGACTCCCTTGTCGACCCTTCACCCTCACTTTCACATCCCTTAAATATGCATGATCCCAATGGTGCATCAACGCAGCTTAGCTGGTACTCTGCCGGTCGCTGCGATGCATTCTGGCGGGGGCCTTGCTGTACTTTCGGTAATTCGGAGCGACAACCAGAATGGAAATGTTATGTTTAACTCACGATAAATGTGTAATAAATCCAAACCCTCTTACAACCCTAAGTTTCACAAATTTTTTTTTTTTGCTATATTTACTATATTTGCTTTTTACCGTTTTTACCGTTTCTTCTTCCGGGTTGGACCGAGTCAAATTGTTCTTATTTGCCGAGCTTTCGCACATCATGTGATGGCTTCTTCAGGGCTGAAAAGAAAATGAGAGTTGTAAAAGAGAGATTTTTAAAATTCAGGTGGTATATAATTACCATGTTTTATACACCAGGTAGTGTATAATCCCGGCATGGTCTGGTCCTTGGGCGAAGCAAATATATTTGCTTTTTTCAATAAATTCCTATGAAAATGAGGCTGTAAAAAAATGAAATTAGCAAAATAGATTAGACATCAAAGATCTCTGCACTACCAAATGCTTTCATTGGCTGAAATTTTGCATGAATGAAGGAAGGGAAAGGGGTAATAATTATGAAAAGACAACAAACAGAAGATCAGCAGTGGCGTACAGAGAGCAGATTTCCCATCATTTATTTATGAATGAAAGTAAATCAGAAATTTTGTTTATAACAGAGGAGAGCTATGAGTGTAAGTTAGCTCTAGATTTGGCAGGCGGCAAATTAGAAGTATTCAGCAACAGTAGATTTATTCATAAATATCTAATCAATTAATGCGAGGAAATAGTATAAAAAATCTATCTGTCCCAGCCAGGACTCAAACCTGGATCTCGGGTAGGAGATCCAGGTTCGAGTCCTGGCTGGAACAGATAGATTTTTTATTCTATTTCCTCGCAAAATTATTTAAAATTTTCGTGGGATTATACACCACAACTATATTAATATTTACTAAGTAATTACTTAGTAGTTAGTAGTAATTAAGCGAATTAAACGTTATGAACTGCTCCATGTTAGTTAGAGCTTCTTCTATATTTATCAAAAACTATACATTTTAGCTTCGGGATGCTGTAGGATATTCCAAAGATCATATTAAATCAAGTCCTGACAATGTCGGGGCTTAGCTAATGGGGAATCCTGTTTACTGTTGCTGCCTGTTGTTCGCTGCGACACTCAGAAGTGGCATTCATTCGCAATGCGTATCGACGAGGACGTACTACGCAGTCAGTACAGCAGCTGTAATAATAATAGACTGTGTCAGGCGCGCCTAAATGAATCCCCTGGAAGATCAATATGGGGAGAGTGAACTCGTGAAGGATAACTCTTAAGATAATGTCGGTGAATTAACTAAAGATCTGTAGACGGTGTTCGGAGAACATCTATCGTAATGACGAGCAGTGCTATAGAATTACTTCTTAATTCGGTCAAAACAATAATTGTAGCTCATGAATGTCTGAATTAAATAAACATTGGTTTCTATCAACAGTAGATTCCTACCAATCACCGACATTATTTAACATATTATTTACAGAATAAAGTTTTTAAAACATCGTTTTAAATGCATTGCTATTTCTTTTTCAGTGGCATACCTTTGGAATAAAATATATATTTTTCATTTATTCGATTTCTATCTTCTCGACGCAAGGGGGCGGAAAGTTCACGGTATTTAAGAATCATGCATTCCAGAGGAAATTCTCTGAGGCTAGACAGGTAGGCATTAAGTGCCTTATTTCGTAAAGCACCTAGTTTTTGCTTTACCTTGACGAGATATCTGGTTGAACTCCCTACGATCTGAGGGATGTCTGTACCTCTGGAACAGGGCTCGAGCTTGCCGCTTAGCCTGTATGAGGTTTTTAATGTAATTAGGGAGGGGTTCAGCTGAATTTACAGAGTAGCGGGTGCTGGTGGGTTTTAAGTTAGCAGATATGTATGAAATTGTGGATTCACCAACTTAAGGCAGCAAACTATCCCCCCGTCTGGTGGGACGGTAGTATCGGTCTAGCCTAACTTCTCATCAAGCTGCCTGCACATTAGGCANAATATATATATATATATTGTTCGCTTCTTCTATGTAGGATCAATAAAAATATATTGAATTTTTTTAAAGTTGCATAATACCAACTTAAATAGCTTTATTTCATTATAGGAAATCATATAGAGAATAATTTCCTCTGTTTAGCATGCGTTACACATATTACAACAATACCACATTAAATTAGTTGGAAATTTGCGACTCTACATATTTTGGGGAAATCTCTAGATTTGGTTATCCTCCATCGTAGAGAAAATATCTCTGAGGGCATTCTAACAAATAGTTATCGTGACTCCATATATAACCCTGCATCCAGTACGCCAGCTGTCAGTAGGTAATTCGCAGTTCCGTGATTGACAGATGCATAATTGATCACTGCAGTCACCGGATACGCGAACACGCTCTCGGGTCGGCCCTACGTCACAACGCCATATCCTCCCCCCCACCCACCTAACCCACGTGACCCGCTAGGTCATAGGGAAGGTAACAGGGCCGCCCTCCCCCCACCCCTTGCCCTCCTCACATTGAACATACATTCTACATTCAATATTGACTGATACATATAATTTTGAGGGCCATTATCTGGTCGTACATACATTCGAAATACTCCCTAATGCAATACCTATGTACTCCCACAATTCTCCATGGGTTTTCATGACAGTGTTTATTGAGAAAGTACTATTACCTCTCGGCCACATGATTTTCATTCAATTATCTATCATGTATTTCACTAAAACACACCATATATAATTTTATTGATCGCAGACAGAAAATTTTGATAAATATTGGCCGGCTTGTCGAGATCTGTTAAGGGACTCTCAAGTCTAGAGCTGTGTTTCGAGTTCCTGGGTGGGCTTTTAAAAATAACTAAAATCCTTTTTCAGAGCCATGGGTGTTTCGAACAAGGTATCTTGCCACTATCCTAGATACTATCTATTTCTTCTTGTGATATTTCGTGCATCAAGACTAAGGAGATTCTTAAAAATAAATAAATGTTTTTGTTTATGTCTAAGTAGAATAATAATAAGGTTTAGGATACAGCTGCCAAATGAAGACTCTTTGAAGCCCTATATCCATTGGGAGAATGAACTTACTGTAGAGCAGGGCTGTCTCATGTGGGACTACATGTGGGTGATTATTCCAGCAAAATTTCAGTCCGCAATCCTTAAGGAGCTTCACAGTACCCATCTGGGAGCTACCAAGATGAAGGCTTATGCCCGGAATTACTTTTGGTTGCCCAAAATTGACTCAGACATACTGGCCTTGGCCAAAAGCTGTGAGATATGTTGTTCAATGCGAGGAGCAACCACCCAAATCAGTACTCCATCCATGGCCACATCCACACACCCCATGGACAAGACTGCATATGGACTACTTAGGCCCTGTCAATGGCAGGATATTTGTTTTTGTAGTCTGTGACTCAACATCGAAGTGGATTGAGGCCAAAATTGTCAAAAACACAACTGCCCAGACTGCGATTGATATTCTCAGCGACATGTTTGCAAGGTTTGGGCTGCCACGCGCAATAACATCGGATGGTGCCGGCTGCTTCACAGGTCACGAAATAACAAGTTTTTTGAAGAATCACTCAATAAGACACCTCGTAGGCGCTCCCTTTCATCCTCAGACGAACGGTGCAGGCGAATCGGCCGTCAAAATCGTTAAATCATTTCTCAAAAAGGAAATCTCTAACAACCCGCACAGCCAGCATCTTCAACTGGCACTCAACAAGTTCCTATTCCAATATAGAAATACAGACCATGCAGCTATTGGAGACTCGCCTGCCAACATGCTCCTAAAAAGAAAAATGCGTACCCTATTCGATTTGCTCTTGCCTTTATCAGACGAACTGGCAACAGCTAGGCAAGAGGAATGCATAGCCAGAGGTGGAAGTCGATCCATTAGTTTTTCAACAGACTAACCTGTGTGGGCGAGAGACTATCGAACTGGCAGACCAAAATGGATTAAAGCACTGATCTCTGAAGTTATTGGAGCTCAAATGTATCGGGTAAATACTGAAGACGGTATGTCATGGACACGCCACCTTGACCAATTATGGTCTAGATCCCCACAACAGTCTGTTGAAACAACACCCCAGGAGGAGGAACCTTCTGAAACCACACAACTATTGAACCCCGGCCCAGCTGAATACAAACCAACAACCAAAGAACCCATAAGTTCTTATGAAGCCACGTGCTGGGGTGAACAGTTGTCGAGATGTGGATCACCCAACGGAGCAGGAGTGTACCCCCAGCAAATTGAGTCACCTCCATTTCGGGGATTCTCACCAGATCCTGAAACTCTTCCAGGCCACCAATTGGAGGTTCAGCCTCAGGAAACACCACAGGGAGCATCCCGCAGTTCAGCCAGACCTCTGCGTTTGAACATAAAACCTCCTAAACGTTTTAGTCCCTAATGAATTGTTTTTAATTTTTGTTTTTTGTTTTTTTTAAGGGGGAAGGAGTGTTGTGACTTCCTCCTTGGAACAATATATATAACCTTCATGTAACCTAGCCAGGCATTACTATGATTCAATAAAGATTGTGCTCAAACTAGCGTTCTTATGTTTCTCCTATTGATCCATACTGATCATTAGTATTGTTCCCGACTTTATGGTTAGCTCAGGAACTAACAAGAGTAAAGTATAATTTTGTAGCATTAATGTTCCTTAGTAATTTTATGAAAATATGAACGATGAAATACAATCATCTGTCATGTCATTTCTAAAAACTATGATCAACCTTGTCTAAAATTGGACCTAAAAGAAGTACAAAATTATCCAATAAATGTTGTGTAAACAAACATCTACAGAGAAAAACAGGTGAAACGGTGAGGTCATAAAATCTAACACCAGCAAGATTTTTTTAAATGCCTAAAAAAATTCTAACATGCCTATAAAGGATTATGTCAAGAAAACCATGATCACGACAGTAAAATTGTACATCGAAGCAATATATCGATTTAATAGAAGTATAAGTATTTAACATACTTAGAGAAAAGTGGAATGAGAAGTCAGAAAATGACGTCACTAACTGCAGTCACCTAGAAAATTGACAAAATAGATACAAAGGCTCATGCAAAGTATACAATAGATCATTCAAACAACACTGTACAAAAATATCCACTATGTTTAAAAAATTAAAGTCAGAAACATAGAATGAGACAACATACAGGTTCAAAGAATTAATTCCTAAAGAGAACGGGGTCAATGTGCGCTGAAGATAATAAGGAACTCCCTCAAACATTTTGTTAGGGGTCTGAAAAAATTCTCAAAATAAGTAGAATACATAGGTCATGACACAAAAAATAATTTTAATTATCTATAACTGTGTATATAGGCATGAGTGCTCTATCGCCTTAAAATTTTAAAATTATGCAACCATCTTCTGTATTTGAACTCATCATTACATTCTGTTAAATTAGTTCATTGAAGTCCGATCTGACAAGATAAATAAGCCGTCGACCAAAATTATTATTAATTAATGTGTTAATATTATTATAATTAAGAACAATATTTATACAAGATAACGGGTATTAATGTTTATCTTCTTACATTTATATTTTATAAGACTTTTTTGAAATCAAATAATGAGGAAAGTATTTTTTCATCTAATTAATAAAATAATTTTGCCCTTCTCCACCATTTTTGAGAAAGATAGTCTGAATTTGGTATTTGACCTAATTAATTGCTACTTGAACAGTTTGTTTTTTTTCTAGTTCTAAATAAAAGAGGGTTTTGTTTTTTTTTTAAATTATGATCTATCACTTTCCTGCAAAGAATGCATTTTTTAATATGGAGGGTGTTGAATTCTTCTCTACCACACCTTCTTGAGACGAGACAGTATTAGTGATTATTAGATGATAGTTAAGGTAGATAAAAAAAAAAAAAAATACAAATTTAAAAAAAGTGTATTTTTTTTAAAAAGATTATCTGCCAACGTTTCGGTTTACATTGTAAGCCACCTTCAGGGCTGTCTATCATGAAGACGTGAGAGGACGTCCTGTCCCTAACAGGGCCCAACTAATAATACTATCTACGGTTAAAAAACTCTCCATTTAATCTTTTATTCTCCAACAAGATTAAATTTTTTATATATATTTTTTCAGGGCTTGACCATGTACTAAAGTTTCTTCTTAAAAGTAAAATGTTTGCTTGAGATCAAATTATTCATTTGTTCTTGTATAATTCCCTATTTAATGGTACTGATTGACCGAGGAAATCTGCTGAGTTGACGCAGCTCCTGCTTGGGGGAGTTCAGGATGAGCAGGAAGCCACCAATTGCAGAAGAAGCGTCGGGCTTGGCCTGGAAGTCGCGGAGGTCGCGTGAGTTTGCACTTTCGACCCGGCAGGCCGTTGCTGGCTCGGGGAGGGGGTCGGGAGTTCACAGTTAAATTAACTCGAACACCAGCCTTCACTGTCGCCATTACAGAACAATATCCCATTAGAGGAAACAAACTGGCTTTTCGTAAAGTTCTGTTTTTGACTGGCAGTCGTGTCCTCTCGACCCGTACTGACCCGGTACCCCCAACCCCCACTCCCACTAGCTAGTCGGGGGAGTGGGGGAAGGGTCTTCAACAACTTACCGGCGAATTTTACATAATTCAGGTGGAGGGTCGCTGGACTATGCATGGTACAACATTCGCCACGCTTTGCCACGTTCGGCCTCTGAATAGTTACTTATTCAAGAGTCGGCTGGGGTCGTTCCGGAGTTATTCAAAATACAAAATGTCTCAGCTGCCTATTCGGAAGTTCAACTTGTTTTAGCAGAAAGACATTTGTGACGTCACACACTTCTCTTTCTGGTGAACACGTTTCACGCGTTCCTAATCGATTAAAGTCAACTTAAACATGGTATTTTCACTGTTTAAAAGGGGATTTTTGTAAATTGCATTATTGAAAGTGCAGTATCAAACCAAGAGTTCTTCACGAAGCACAGGAATAAAATGTACATATTTCTAAAATTAAATTAACGGCAATGTTTAATTCAATTATACAGCAGAAAATGAATTTTTATAGCAGTTTTACAGCAGAAAATAAATTGTTCAATAATTTTAAAAGGGACACCTCGAATCAAGCAGGTCACTTAGATTCCATGTTGCAACTTTTAGTCAATGCTAATCTTTTATTTATAAATAAAAGCTTGCCCTATGCCATGGACATCTAGAATAGGGCGGCAACCTTTAAATAGCCCCTCCCACCATGACACTAAGTAGCTTAAAGGGAGGCTAAGAATGTAAAGGAAAAAAAAAACAACCTTTCTAATAGAAGGGGGGAGCAATTAGAAAAAGAACAATAAGGTGGTTTTTTCGTTTTAACTTTTCTGGCGCTTTTTCGCAAAAAAAACGCGTAAAAATGACGATTTTCAGGGAGCGACTTTTGAGTTCAGGAGCAAAAATGTCTGAAATAAAAAATATAAAAATAAACTTGGTATAAAAATAAAAACAAATTTACCATTTTTTCTATCCGTTTTATGTGCTCTTGGGCAGAAATCGTCTAGGTGGAGGGAAATGATAAGCGGAAGAAGAAATTATTATTATAACTAGTATAAAAAATGTGATGTATTGAAATACAATTTTGTAACATAATAATTCGGAAATATATTGTCGAACTGTAGTAACCAAACCGGAGTTGGGAGTCTTCTGTCCTTCAAAAATGGTTGAGGACTTTCAATTTTAAATTTTTCATTTAGTTTTATGACATATCTATTTATGTCATAAAACGTAGTCAATTTCAATTATGCAAATGGTTTTTTATTTAAAAATTATTATATAAATGCTTCTTTGTAAAAGGGCTAGTGGCACCAGGGTAGCTCATGGGATCCGTTCGGGTTTCACAATCTTTTTATCTATAAATAAAAACTTTTCCTAAGCCATGGATGTTTAGAATGGAATGGGAACCTGTTGACAGCTCCTACCTCCATGGCTCTAAGTGATTGAAAGAAAAGCAAAAAAATAAATATATAAATAAATAAAAGCAAATAAAAAGTTAAAGGGGCATTTTAAATATTATTAACTTTGATTATCTATTTATACATGGATACTGTTTATTACAAATATTGAAGTAAGTGAAGTCCTTCCGTTTGTGATGATACCACTTTGCGTAATTATGAAAGTTCTCTTCCCTCGAGGGGAAAGTTCCTGGAGCAGGAGGGAATCGCTGAGGTAGCCACGGAAGCCGTTAGACCCCTTTGACTGCTGACTCCGACTCGCGCGGTGTGAATCTGCTCACTCGCCTGTGTCTTGCTGGGTTCCAACCCCAACGAGGGTAGAAGGTAATGAGTAGAAATACAACAGGGCGGCCTCTTGCCTCCACTACTATGTACCATTAATAAATTATAACCGCGAATGTATGCATTACTTATGGGATAAACATGTGAAAAATAAATTATTTAAAATTTAAAAAAAAAATTAATAATATATTATGAAANTATATATATATATATATATATATATATATATATATATATATATATATATATATATATATATATATATATATATATATATATATATATATATATATATATATATATATATATATATATATATATATATATATATATATATATATATATATATATATATATATATATATATATATATATATATATATATATATATATATATATATATATATATATATATATATATATATATATATATATATATATATATATATATATATATATATATATATATATATATATATATATATATATATATATATATATATATATATATATATATATATATATATATATATATATATATATATATATATATATATATATATATATATATATATATATATATATATATATATATATATATATATATATATATATATATATATATATATATATATATATATATATATATATATATATATATATATATATATATATATATATATATATATATATATATATATATATATATATATATATATATATATATATATATATATATATATATATATATATATATATATATATATATATATATATATATATATATATATATATATATATATATATATATATATATATATATATATATACGTATAATGTATAATGGGCCATATAATAAGTATCTGCAATAGAGAAGGTGAAAATCCATTGGAATTTTTCAAGATTCGCGTAACTGAATAACTTGAAATTCTCATTGAGAAATGACCTATTGGACCCCATTAGATTTCCCGAATGCCGAGAAATAGTGTAGGTGCAGGAGAGACGGTCGGAGGACCAAGTTGTACGTTAATCCCAGCTGAAGGCTAATCGAGTTGCTACAGGCTGGAGGATCAGTGTTCAACAGTCCCTTCACAGATAGACCCCTCCGACATAGGTCTCCGGAACTGGGCCCGCTATCTCACCCCAGACACCGCCCCACCCCTGTCTAATCCGCCCCGCCCGGTGGTGGTGGTGGTGGGCTTTACTGGGCGATCCGCGGGGCACTCAGACCATGCGGTCCGGCTAAGTAATGAATACCACCCCAATGTGAGCGCTGCACACTCACCCCTATTTAACATATGTTGTAAACACACACACTGCATACGCGTTTACTGAAAAATCAAGTATTTTTTTTATTATACACTACAACTCAAAATCCCCTCCCTCTCCACTAAACCTTTACCCTAAATAAACAATTAATGCCGTCCATACTATAATCATAGTTTGCATAATATAATACGCATATATATATATAATATGCATATATTACCTCAAATTTGATATTGATCAGCTGATATTAATTGTGCCTTAACCCTCACTTAACTAGGACTTAAAAAATCACTTATATCCCATAACTTTTTTTTTTTAATATTTCCCTCTTATTTTATAATAAGTGTCTTATGAGGTAATTTTCTGTCGCCATTCCGAGCCCTGAAGATCACTTACAATTTTAGCCGAAACGTTCACATTGGAAAAAAAAAACCTTATAACAACGATTAAACGCAAGGGAAAAGAATAAAAAATCTAACTGTCCCAGCCAGGGCTCGAACCTGGATCTCCTGCTAACCGGGCAAGCGCGTTATCCATTTACGCTACCGAGACTAGCCAGATAAGTCATAAGTCCTTATCTGGCTTGCCCGGTAGCGTAAGTGGATAATGCGCTTGTCCGGACAGCAGGAGATCCAAGTTCGAGCCCTGGCTAAGACAGTTAGATTTTTTATTCTATTCCCTTGCATTTAATCGTTTAAAATTTACCTAAGTTAATATACCATAATAAAAAAAAATATTGATATAACCTTATAAGGTTCACAAGGGAAAATAAATAAATTAATAGAATCTAGTTCCCCAACATCTACTCTCCAATTAAGTCATATTATTCATAATTAGTAATTGTTATCTTATGTAAAGTTTTTTCCGGGTTGGACCGTGTATGGATGTTTCGTAACATCCTGTGATGGCTTCTTCAGGGCTGAATAGAGAATGTGCTCATTCTTTGCTCATTCTCTATTCAGCCCTGAAGAAGCCATTACAGGATGTGCGAAAGCTCGGCAACCATCAACAACTTGACACGGTCCAACCATGAAAAAACTTTACATACATCTGATGACTGTGGAAGCCTACGTGAACAATTGTTAACTTATTTTAATATATGAGGGAGGATTGGTTGGAGGTTCGGCCGTTGGAATTTGAATAAATAAAAACTAATTTATAAACCAAAAATGTGTTTTTTTATGCCAACGTTTCGACATCAATTGCAGGGATTCTTTAGAAATTACAAACATATTATAAAAAAAGGTATGAATAAATAATAAAAATGTACGAATTTAAAATTTTTCATAAAAGAAATAAATAACATAAAACATAATCAGAGTTGTGTTAATAATATAAATGGAGCATAAGGATTGCTCATAGGATCCGTTTGAGTCTTGCAATCCGGGCAAGCATTTATTGATAAATATAGGATTGTTTCTGAACTATAGAAGTTTCAAAATGGGGTGGCAATCTGTAAATAGCCCTTCCCTTCACGACCCTAAGCGGTTGAAAGGGAGTCTAACTATAAAAAATAAATAAATAAATATATGAGACTAAAGGAGGATGATTGAGCGAGACACTCTCTTACTCTAAGGTAACTAAATTATAACTGAGAATTATTTTAAGAATCTTTTTTTTTTTTGGAAAGGAAATGAAAGGGAGCGGTAAGGAAGGGATGATTGGTAAGGATTTAATTCTGATGAGAATCAGTGTTATACAAAGGGATGTTGGATTTGTCTTTGAAGGATTAGGTAGCCTGAGTTTAGTGGAAACGACTATTGGTCCGGTGTGGAATACTGAATTACTACAAAGTAGTGTTATAGTGATTTTATTTAGGAAGTAAAATTTTATCTGTGCATTTAATTACACCGGGGAACAATTTGAATCTCAATTTTTGTTGAGTTAAATTTTTTAGCTGTTTTTTATAGAGTTAGGCATGCTAGTTTAAAAAAAAAATTTTTTCTTCTATCACGTCACGTTCGGTTTCTATGTGGGTGGGGCGCATGCTGGTCTAGACCTTCCTGTTTCAGTCTGTTATACTGTGGTGAAACGTTGTGTGTCGGTAAGCAGTATTTAGTATTTCGTTACAGAACTCCAAAGTGTGTTTGTACTGAAACGTTTCCTTATGGCTACCTCTGCTCCCACACGTCGAAAGTGCGAAAACAGCCCCCATTCGTTTTGTTATATATGTGTGACAATTTTACCATTCCCAGTCAAAGGACAAACATCAGTACATTTGTCAGACAAGCATATTTTGCGTATTTTAAAGTGAAACTTGGTGATCAAGATAAAACATGGGCACCTCATAAAGTGTGTAAACAGTGTGTTGAGGGTTTACGGATGTGGACCAAGGGAACATGTGCTAAGCTTCCATTTGGTGTAGCTATGATTTGGCTCGAGCCCAAAGATCATTCATTGTTACTTTTGTATAGTGAAAACATCGGGATATAACAAGAAAAACAAATGTAAAATAGAGTATCCTAGTTTACCGTCAGCTATACGCCCAGTACCGCATTCATCCCAAGTTCCCGTGCCAGTTTTCAATGAATTTCCCTCTTTGGAAGAAGGGAAATACGGATATGGCATTCAAAAACATTGTTAAAGACATTCTTGGAAATACACGAGCATTGAATTACTCCTAAATTGTCCAGCAACTCTTGGAATCAATCCAAAAGCTAGGTTGCAACATGAGCATTAAATTGCATTTTTTACAAAGCCACCTTCCTAACTTCCCGGACAATTTTGGTGCAGTGAGTGATGGGCAGAGTGAGGGTTTCCATCAAGATTTGAGGGTCATGGAAGCAAGGTATCAAGGTAGATGGGACGTACATATGATGGCTGACTACTGTTGGAGCATAAAGCGCGAATGTACACAAACTAAACACTCCAGAAAGAGCTACAAACGCAAATTCTTATCTTAATTTTTAAGTACTGTTCATTAATTAGACAATTGATCGATTTAATTTACATTAAATGTTTTGTAAACTAAATATTTGGTACGTTTTTACTTTATGTTCGTTAAAATGCATGAATTTTATTATTACTGAAGATATCCTGTAGTTTAAAAAGTAAGGTGATAGTCAAAATCTAAGATTATTTTCAAAGAATTAGTGAAAAAACAGTGTCAAATCTAACTCAATAAAAAATGTGTTTTCCAGTTTTGTAAACCAAATTATTCTCACTGCTTCTTGTGACCCCATTCAATCCTCCAAGAGAGTGAATGCACTGGCATTCCCCCCCCCCTCTCACTCCCTCCTTGACTCCCTGCCTAGTCTCCTTCTTATCCTAGGATAAGAAGATTGGTGCCGGATAGTCTATCGAGGGTTAACCTGGGCTGCTCTCTGAGGACGGGTTACGTCCCGGGATAGACGAGCAAGGACTATTATTATTAACCCTATCAATATATATATAAATTAATTCAATCCTCTCTTCCTTCTTCATCATTCCTTATTTTATGCCCTTCATTCTAACTCTCTTCACTCTGGCCCTTCACCCCCACCAATAAGGGTAAGTTAAGCGCTAAAGGTAGTTAAGATTTCGTCTCATTGCAAATAAGGGCGTTCAGGTGTGCGATGGACGCGTGCCGTGGGTTCCAATGCTCTTATTGATTCAGCATAACCCTATTTGACCTCAAAGGCCCCTCTCCCCCCCCCCCCCCCCCAAACCC
>KZ807895.1:37431-60230 GCA_000696205.2 Oncopeltus fasciatus | reverse complement strand
ATATGTATTCGGTGAAATGCCCGAGTATATTTGGCTACACAATAGTCATCCTCAGGGTTTTGGAGTATTCAATTGATGTCCACCGATTGGTACGATTTTCACCTTTATCTCCAGTTTGTGGATTGCATTCCAAAGCATGAAAACTTCAATATGTCTCCCACAAGATATATGTATTCGGTGAAATGCCCGAGTATATTTGGCTACACAATAGTCATCCTCAGGGTTTTGGAGTATTCAATTGATGTCCACCGATTGGTACGATTTTCACCTTTATCTCCAGTTTGTGGATTGCATTCCAAAGCATGAAAACTTCAATATGTCTCCCACAAGATATATGTATTCGGTGAAATGCCCGAGTATATTTGGCTACACAACAGTCGTCCTCAGGGTTTTGGAGTATTCAATTGATGTCCACCGATTGGTACGTTCGATTTTCACCTTTATCTCCAGTTTGTGGTTTGCATTCCAAAGCATGAAAACTTCAATATGTGTCAAATGAAATGCAGCATAGCAGTCAATGACCTATTTTGTCATTAAAATTCAAAATTTTAGAAAAAAATTCACTTCTGCGTCCAAATGCTGAAATTCAGCTGCCAAAAAAATTTGTACGACTAATTGTACTAATCAATTTTACTCATTTCATTAATTAATACCAATTTTAGAGCATATTATACTAATAAAATTTATAAACATAATTAAAATAATAAATAAGAGTTATAACATTCAATATTATTTATACTGATTTTTAAAATTTTGTACTTTTGGAAAACATTCCACTTCTTTGTATACTTTGATTGCCAGCAAATAAGCTTTAAATAATTAAAGTGCTTAAATACTTAAAAGCCTCTTACATCAAAGGTGGATTTTATTTTATTAGTATAATCTGTCTTATACTGATTCAATCGGAAAAGAAATTCAAATAAGTCCAACTCCGGTGAGATTTTGATCTCCAACCTGTTAGATTCCTAAAGGCCTGGCCATTCCTACTCTGCACATGTCGGGTTACCCTTTAATAAACATGAAATGAGGTCTCACAATCCTAACGCTGCGGCGTCGAATCCCGTCCAGGGCAAGCTTTGAGCGATAAATAAAAGCTTGCCCTTGGCCATGGATGTTTAGACTGGGATGAAAATCCAGATCTATCTAAGGGGATCTATCTAATAAAATTCAGGTTTTTTTGTTTGTTTTTTTTTAGAATTCCCTTTAAACTTAAAAAACAAAAACAAACATGAATTTCTATTTGCCTAAAATGTCATTGTCAAAAAAATACTTCCATGCATTAAAACCTTTCTCGGATAGGTATGGATTCATATGATCTAAGCCTACTTTGATTTGACCTAGATTCCAATGTATCCAAACTCTTACTTATAATTCTGTATGCTTATGTATCCCTTTTGGAGTCAAGTGTAGTCAAATGCTCCCAACTCAATATGACATATAGTCATATGATCTAAACCTACTTGGATTTGACCTAGATTCCAATGTATCCAAACTCTTACTTATAATTCTGTCTGCTTATGTATCCCTTTTGGAGTCAAGTGGAGTCAAATGCTCCCAACTCAATATGACATATAGTCATATGATCTAAGCCTACTTGGATTTGACCTAGATTCCAATGTATCCAAACTCTTACTTATAATTCTGTATGCTTATGTATCCCTTTTGGAGTCAAGTGGAGCCAAATGCTCCCAACTCAATATGACATTGATTCTATTATTTTTTATTTTCTTGGAAATGATTAAATTTCTAATTGCTGTTGACAGATTCAAGTGGATATATCCATATCCAATGGGTTGGATTTCAATGCATACAATTTTACTTTCATTTGACTGAGATTCGAATGTGCTAAAATACTTAATGTTCCTTCTACTTGCCTAAGAGAGATTTGGTTACAAGCGGTTTCAAATGCATGTAAGCCCCTATTGTTAATAATGGGTAATGGGCATTCCAATTCCTCACTTAATCCTGCATATATTGTGTCTTAATTCATGTATTCAAATGCGTAACAATTCTACCTCGAATATATTCCTATTTATCGGGAATAGTTTCAAAAGGTAATGGATACCAATAAGTCCACTACTCCATTAGTTGCATTTGAAGGTTTCCCTCAAAATTCAAGTGGAATCACAAGAGCCCAATGTTAAACTTGTACCTTGTTGTTGTTGCGTTCTTACCTTTTGACTGTCATCGAGCAATTTCATAAAAGTATGCCACTTTTAGAAAACATTTTTAAAAACCGGAATTGCAAATAAATAGATTATTCTAAGTCAAAGATATTTTCTAAGGTCATCATGTCCCTCTTTTGAGAAGTAGTTGGGAATATGAGTCCATGATCTCCTTAGAATTTAAATCTTCTCAAAATCGAATTTTATTGTGTTGATACACTATCATATCGTTATCATCACATTATTATCCTCTTCAACCTCTTCCAGCAGTGTGAGGTTCTCCTTTGCAAAGCTCGGAATAGGTACCCTTCCTTGTGCCAACTAACTTCTGCTGCTCCAGCCCTCGCTTCTGCAACGCCTCTCGTACACTTTCTTCCCAGGAGATCCTGGGTCTACCTCTGGGTCTATTGTCCCCTACCCTAGTATCCTACGTCCTCCTTACCACTTTGTCCTTGTCCATCTTGAGTAGCAGTCCTAACAATCTTAACATATGTTTTTCCGGGAGGTCTTCGGCAGGATTCATTTCGAGATTAGCTCGGAATAGGTACTTTTTCTGGCACCAGCTAACTTCTGCTGCTCCAGCCCTCGCTTCTGCAACGCCTCTCGTACACTTTCTTCCCAGGAGATCCTGGGTCTACCTCTGGGTCTATTGTCCTCTACCCTAGTATCCTAGGTCCTCCTTACCACTTTGTCCTTGTCCATCTTGAGTAGCTGTCCTAACTATCTTAACATATGTTTTTCCAGGAGGTCTTCGGCAGGATTCATTTCGAGATTAGCTCGCACGATTTTTGGCTCATCATGTCTTACCCTCAGCAAAAAACTCTTCTCCCCAGATTGGATTTTGATTGAGAGTCCAGAGTTTTGAAGTCAATAAAGTACACAATCATTCTACATAATTTACATTCATCATCAACATTTATCAATCAAAAGTCAAATTCGAAATATTTCATTATTATTGAGATAAACAGGAGTTATTCATCCCTTACCCCGATCAGCGATCTCCTTTCAGACCACATTGTCAAACTTCTTCATATTTATGACGGTCAATATCGATTTGTATTTTTTCAACTGACCCAGTCTCATCCGACATGAGCGCTCAGAAGAACTTCATTTTAAAGGGTTTTAATTAAATTGCACTGCCATTTAATCAGAGTTAATGTTTACTTTCAATTTGTTCACTCCTGTAATCTCCCCGAGTCTCAGAGCATACCTCTTCAAACACATACTCAGACTGTTCAAATATGGAAAGTGGATGAATTATCTTTAGAACTTGTCAAATACAGGTTGTATCATGACTGGTACCTATTTACATAAGCATTACATGAGGACATCTTTTAATTCTTCAATATGATGCCAGTTAATGTAAAATTCAAAGATGTTCATATATGTTGTATATATATATATGTGTGTGTGTGTGTGTGTGTATAATAGCATGAGTCGATGAATGAAACAAAATTTGCTATCGTAAAAACTTTTTCAAAAACATTTACTGCACAATACTCGCTATTTATAGAAAATATATGGAAAAAAAAAACTGGTCTGGAAATCACATTGACTAGGGAAGTACACATTTTTTTATCAATAAAATATGTTCTTAAAATCTTTGCAGTTTATTTGATCAGAAATGAATCGGTCATCCCCGTAAAGAGACTCTCCTTCCATTGCCCTCATTGCCCTGAGAAGAAGGCCTTAAATTTTAGCTAAAACCTTGTTTACGAAAAATTATTTTTCATTTCATCAAATGCCAAGACCGAACTCCCGTCTAATCCCTCCTCATGAAGTTTATTTCCTTCATATTGAAGAGATTACATTGAGGGGCTCGTAAATCATTAAACAAATGACACTGAATAAGAAGACTCTAGTCGTACTATGAATAACATCTTTTGTGGCTTCAGTGCTAAGAGAAAAGGGGAGCGAATATAATTTTGCACGTTATTTTGAAATATGAAATTTTTTTTCCATATTTCTTTATAGAATTACTGTCTATGAAGAGCAATACTTTTACTGAGTGAGGAGTTGATTCAAATATAAGAGAATAGCCCTTAATAACCAAAGGCAGGAGAATTCAAAATTCTTAATAAGCAACTTGTAAAAATTAATGGGATTTAAAAATAGGGAACGTGGCCCACACTCTGCTGCTGGCAAGGGGGATAAATATTTTAAAATGTGGAGTGGGGTGTTAGCGGTCCTGGAGGGGGCTACTGTCGGGGGTATGATATGACAAGAGAGAGATAGACTGTAAGAGTGCAGGAGTGAGGTAGACTCAGTGGGGGGAGGGGGGCGATAGAGGGGGGGGCGGAAAGAATGGGAGGGAGAGAGAGAGGGGCGGAACGCCACGGTGGGAGAGGGAGAGGAGAGATAAAGGGGAGAGAGGACAAGGGGAGTGAGAGTGGGGGTGAATTTGCGAGGGTGGTGGTGGGGGGAGGCCACCCCAGCTTGCGCAGGGTTCCGAGACTCAGCTCAGAGCGTCCCCAGCTTCCGGCCTGCAAGCCTCGTGTTCGCAGCAGACAGGTAAGCCGGCAGCGTGCAACTTCACTCGAGAAGTGACTTGTCCCCTCCCATATGGTTTGGTCCTACCTCTTCGCTTACCACCCTTATACAATACCTATATGGTATTTGCATCGCGATAGTCTTTATAACAATTCCTAAAACACTTTAAAGCAGTCTCTTAGAGAAAGTAAATACAGACTGATAGAAACTTACCTTAGTTACCTACCATCAAGTTACATATCATATCGATTTGTAACAAAATAATTTTTAATAATATTCTCTAACAATTATGAAAAACTTTCATGCAACATCAATAAATTGCTTTAGTACAACATACAGTACTTACAAATAAGTGCCAGATGAATGCTTCCTTGATTTGAATGATATCCTCAAATGAAATATATTTCTTTCTGAATATTTCATTATTTATTATTTATATATCTGTATATACAATAATAATGAATATACATATGCGAATGCAGGTGAGCGCTAATTCCAGGAAAGAAAACATTTCACCTTTTTAACTTTCCTGTTAAATGCCACAACACAATCGATAAACTAAACAGAGGTACACATACCTGCAAATCCGTATCATGTTATTATTTCATATATCTCTTTGGCCAATTCCAATATTCCTCTTATTTCTAATTTTATAATGTGCCTTCTTTTTTAAATTTTCCAATTTGGATTTTATAGGTGTAATTTATTCATCATTGTTTACAATTGTATTGCATGCGATGTTATGGTAATAGTGAATGAATCTTATTTTATAACATCATATTAATATATTCTGTAATTTGCAATGTTGTGGATTTGTGGATTACATAATTATGACCAATTCAAATTAAAATATAAGAAAAATGAAAAACTCCAAATTCTAACTGTATTGTTTTCTCTTCTTGACACAACTAAAGTAGACAATAACAGGAATATATTTTTTGGGTTACATTGTAAAGCTGTATATGAGTTTACGTAAATTATTTCAATTATCACCAGTTCAATTTTTATGAACAAATTTTGGCTCCGCAGGTATCAGTATAATGCGAACAAAGGAGGAATTTGTTAGAATGTATGTTGCTACCCTTTGATGATGACATCACCATAACTCATTGACAGTATTTTGTTCTGAATATCGTCCCACGACTCACTAGAGAAGACGTGTGGTCAGCAAACAGTTTTTGGCCGGTTGATTTTTTTTTTTTTTTTCCATTCAATGATTGGGGCTGGGTATACCATATTCTCTAAGAACACAGCAGGAATCCTCTGTGTCATTACTAACAGAGGCACAGAATGTTTTTAAAAAAACTGTGCACGGTGAGCATTGAACCTGGAACCTTAGGGCCCAAGAGTACAGCATCTTAATCACCAGACCGTTCCCTTTTGGGAGGGGGGGGGTAGAAATAAACAAAATAAATAATCAATAATAACTACATATTGGCTAACTAAATGTATTTTCATCTAGGCATTATTTATTAATCTTTTTTTTACAATTATACCAATTATTACCACTCGGTTCAAACTAATGTTTACTGTATATATAAAATATTTCAGTTTTTATATAATTTCATTAAATGTGAGCAATATTAAAAGCTTTTTAAAATGTATTTTTCTTACACTGTGGTACTATATTCGCTGCTAGGAAGTGGTATACTGAGGCCCTGTAGAACTGCAGACTGGGATGGTATGCAGCTCTGGGGTTGGTATACCATCCAGCATTTGCCATATGTTTTTTATCCATAGCATACCACCACTTATTATAACATTCATATTTCAGTAATATTTAAAATATGTTAAAAAATGTTAAAAAGGTTAAATTGTATTTCTTATTTATGAGTTAATTTCCAAAGCATGAAAACTTCAATATATCTTCCACAAGATGCCCGAGTATATTTGGCTACACAATAGTCATCCTCAGGGTTTTGGAGTATTCAATTGATGTCCACCGATTGGTACGATTTTCACCTTTATCTCCAGTTTGTGGTTTGCATTCCAAAGTATGAAAACTTCAATATGTCTCCCACAAGATATATGTATTCGGTGAAATGCCCGAGTATATTTGGCTACACAACAGTCATCCTCAGGGTTTTGGAGTATTCAATTGATGTCCACCGATTGGTACGATTTTCACCTTTATCTCCAGTTTGTGGATTGCATTCCAAAGCATGAAAACTTCAATATGTCTCCCACAAGATATATGTATTCGGTGAAATGCCCGAGTATATTTGGCTACACAACAGTCGTCCTCAGGGTTTTGGAGTATTCAATTGATGTCCACCGATTGGTACGTTCGATTTTCACCTTTATCTCCAGTTTGTGGTTTGCATTCCAAAGCATGAAAACTTCAATATGTGTCAAATGAAATGCAGCATAGCAGTCAATGACCTATTTTGTCATTAAAATTCAAAATTTTAGAAAAAAATTCACTTCTGCGTCCAAATGCTGAAATTCAGCTGCCAAAAAAATTTGTACGACTAATTGTACTAATCAATTTTACTCATTTCATTAATTAATACCAATTTTAGAGCATATTATACTAATAAAATTTATAAACATAATTAAAATAATAAATAAGAGTTATAACATTCAATATTATTTATACTGATTTTTAAAATTTTGTACTTTTGGAAAACATTCCACTTCTTTGTATACTTTGATTGCCAGCAAATAAGCTTTAAATAATTAAAGTGCTTAAATACTTAAAAGCCTCTTACATCAAAGGTGGATTTTATTTTATTAGTATAATCTGTCTTATACTGATTCAATCGGAAAAGAAATTCAAATAAGTCCAACTCCGGTGAGATTTTGATCTCCAACCTGTTAGATTCCTAAAGGCCTGGCCATTCCTACTCTGCACATGTCGGGTTACCCTTTAATAAACATGAAATGAGGTCTCACAATCCTAACGCTGCGGCGTCGAATCCCGTCCAGGGCAAGCTTTGAGCGATAAATAAAAGCTTGCCCTTGGCCATGGATGTTTAGACTGGGATGAAAATCCAGATCTATCTAAGGGGATCTATCTAATAAAATTCAGGTTTTTTTGTTTGTTTTTTTTTAGAATTCCCTTTAAACTTAAAAAACAAAAACAAACATGAATTTCTATTTGCCTAAAATGTCATTGTCAAAAAAATACTTCCATGCATTAAAACCTTTCTCGGATAGGTATGGATTCATATGATCTAAGCCTACTTTGATTTGACCTAGATTCCAATGTATCCAAACTCTTACTTATAATTCTGTATGCTTATGTATCCCTTTTGGAGTCAAGTGTAGTCAAATGCTCCCAACTCAATATGACATATAGTCATATGATCTAAACCTACTTGGATTTGACCTAGATTCCAATGTATCCAAACTCTTACTTATAATTCTGTCTGCTTATGTATCCCTTTTGGAGTCAAGTGGAGTCAAATGCTCCCAACTCAATATGACATATAGTCATATGATCTAAGCCTACTTGGATTTGACCTAGATTCCAATGTATCCAAACTCTTACTTATAATTCTGTATGCTTATGTATCCCTTTTGGAGTCAAGTGGAGTCAAATGCTCCCAACTCAATATGACATATAGTCATATGATCTAAACCTACTTGGATTTGACCTAGATTCCAATGTATCCAAACTCTTACTTATAATTCTGTCTGCTTATGTATCCCTTTTGGAGTCAAGTGGAGTCAAATGCTCCCAACTCAATATGACATATAGTCATATGATCTAAGCCTACTTGGATTTGACCTAGATTCCAATGTATCCAAACTCTTACTTATAATTCTGTATGCTTATGTATCCCTTTTGGAGTCAAGTGGAGTCAAATGCTCCCAACTCAATATGACATATAGTCATATGATCTAAACCTACTTGGATTTGACCTAGATTCCAATGTATCCAAACTCTTACTTATAATTCTGTCTGCTTATGTATCCCTTTTGGAGTCAAGTGGAGTCAAATGCTCCCAACTCAATATGACATATAGTCATATGATCTAAGCCTACTTGGATTTGACCTAGATTCCAATGTATCCAAACTCTTACTTATAATTCTGTATGCTTATGTATCCCTTTTGGAGTCAAGTGGAGTCAAATGCTCCCAACTCAATATGACATATAGTCATATGATCTAAACCTACTTGGATTTGACCTAGATTCCAATGTATCCAAACTCTTACTTATAATTCTGTCTGCTTATGTATCCCTTTTGGAGTCAAGTGGAGTCAAATGCTCCCAACTCAATATGACATATAGTCATATGATCTAAGCCTACTTGGATTTGACCTAGATTCCAATGTATCCAAACTCTTACTTATAATTCTGTATGCTTATGTATCCCTTTTGGAGTCAAGTGGAGTCAAATGCTCCCAACTCAATATGACATATAGTCATATGATCTAAACCTACTTGGATTTGACCTAGATTCCAATGTATCCAAACTCTTACTTATAATTCTGTCTGCTTATGTATCCCTTTTGGAGTCAAGTGGAGTCAAATGCTCCCAACTCAATATGACATATAGTCATATGATCTAAGCCTACTTGGATTTGACCTAGATTCCAATGTATCCAAACTCTTACTTATAATTCTGTATGCTTATGTATCCCTTTTGGAGTCAAGTGGAGTCAAATGCTCCCAACTCAATATGACATATAGTCATATGATCTAAACCTACTTGGATTTGACCTAGATTCCAATGTATCCAAACTCTTACTTATAATTCTGTCTGCTTATGTATCCCTTTTGGAGTCAAGTGGAGTCAAATGCTCCCAACTCAATATGACATATAGTCATATGATCTAAGCCTACTTGGATTTGACCTAGATTCCAATGTATCCAAACTCTTACTTATAATTCTGTATGCTTATGTATCCCTTTTGNTATATATACATTATAAATATTTGAAAATAAAAATATTTGGAATTAAAAAAAAAAATTGAAAATGATTCTGGGTCTCGTGTTACCGAGGTTAATTATCAATCATCTAATTACAAATAAATGCTAAGAGTTACCATTAGGCCGAAATTTCAAAATATTTCCTTTCTTTTCTAAACTATATCATATTTAAGTTCAAATTGAGAGTTTTTGACCGTAATGATTATTAGTAGAAAATTTGTTGGACTACGGTCAAGATTGGTAAAAAAAAAAAAAAAAAAATACTATGTAATAAAATGTTTTTGTTTTTTTTCTAACCTTGACCAAACCCTGATAAACTTTCAACTCATCATGTCTTTTTGAGAGCAAAAAACTGATTTGTTTGTATAGAACACATTTACAGTGATTGGCGAATTAACTGTTGGTTTTTGAATTTGACAGACTTTTTTTTTTCGTCTATTCGGTAGATATGGTCTTTGGATGTCAAAACTGTCAAATCCTGAGACAATATGTAAAACCGCTCTTCCTTTGGCTTGGACGGGGCAAAAGACCGGTGGGGGGGGGGGGTACAAGTGTTAGGGGGTGAGGACAGTTCATTTCCAATTTACTGGATTTGTGCACTTGACAAGTAAAGTACTACTGTCTCTGACCACCCAGTAATTACCGTGCTCTGCAGCCTGAATATTGAACATATTGATTTATTTTTCTATTGAACTGAATGGTTAATAATGTTCTGAAATCAACCTGCAATGCAATTTATATTATCCTTTGTATGGGCTTGACCGACATTAGTTCTGAATATCCTGTTTTGTACCGAATTCTAAAAGGTTATATCATCTGATAGAAACAGGAGACTATGAATTAATTTAACTCCTTTATTTAACGTTCTCATTCTACAATTTTTTCCTCGAGTTCTACGACGAAAAAATAAAAGAGAAAAGAGCAGTTTATTTTTAAATCTGAAGGCTTGATATTTCTTCGAAGGGGTTCAATTTGATTCGTAATTTTTCCACGCATTTGTTTTTCAGTCCGAATTTAGTTGCTCTCTGATAAAATAAATATCTTTTTTTTTTTCTTCTTTTTTTTTTTCTTCTTTTTTTACTTTCATTTAGATGTTTTGTTTTCCAATTAGACGCGTATTTTAATTTGACAACTTTGAGGAAATTACTGTTTTTTTCTTAAATATGAACATTGATTTTTTAAATTTTTTTTTAGGCATAAAAAACATGGTTTTTGCTCTCCTGGAATTTACCCCAGAAATACCTGGATTCGATCAATACCCACCCCAATTTAGGGAATTTCTTCCTGCACC
Source organism: Oncopeltus fasciatus (assembly GCA_000696205.2). Classification (NCBI taxonomy): domain Eukaryota; kingdom Metazoa; phylum Arthropoda; class Insecta; order Hemiptera; family Lygaeidae; genus Oncopeltus; species Oncopeltus fasciatus. The sequence goes on along the minus strand of KZ807895.1, from coordinate 49,403 downwards.
TGCCCGCTCATTGCAGTAAAATGTTGCAGCTTGCCTCTGTTTTTAGGCAATGTAATATTTGAGAATAAATTATGGCAAAAATCCTCAAAGATTTCACAAAGTGTTAGTTCCTTGACAAATCTCAGAATGTTAAATAATATAATACTAAATTAGAAAAAATATTCTCCAAAATCAAGATATACATATTTAATAAATATCCTAGTAATCAAGAATCCAAATTCACTCAATAGGTGAACATTTTCTCAGAGAAATTACAAAGAATTATAATTTTTTTTTATAAATAAATCTTTGAAGTAGAAGTCATCAAAGTAAAATGTGACTTATATTTATATTTCAAAATATTCTTTATAATATATGTTATTTTCCGACACATTATATAGAAAATAAACATATTAGAAACGATTGCAAGGGAATAGAATAAAAAATCTATCTGTCTCAGCCAGGGCTCAAACCTGGATCTCCTGCTATCCGGGCAAGCGCGTTATACACTTACTTAAGTGGATAACGCGCTTATTATTTATTCGTTTAAAATTTACGTGGGATAATATTCCACATTAAAAAATAATAAAAAAATTTATAAAATTAAAAAATAAAAAGTAAATAACGAGAGTCGATAAATAGCTTGACAATGTCAGCTTCTTCGAGCATTAGACGTTGTATTCGTCTTTCTCGGAGGTTAGACTCTCGACACTAGTGCTGGGAATTTAATGAGTTATCTGGCTGTCCTGGTGGCGTAAGTGGATAACGCTCTTGCCCGGATAGCAAGAGATCCAGGTTCGAGCCCTGACTGGGACAGTTTTTCTTTTTTTTTCTCTTCCTTGCCATTTAATTATATAAAATTTACTTGGGATAATGTATCATTATAAAAATAAATTAACATATTAGATCTTATATTTTTGTAATAGTGTGTCAATAAAATATTACTTCTGTACCTAAATTCCATTGAAGTTGTGTCATATGTCTCTGTTTCAAAAAGCCTAAAGTATCTCTAATAACTTCCAAAGCGTTTTCAATATAATATTTTTTTTGTTTAGCTGTTCTAAAAACAGTGCCTTCTTGAGAGCCGTCTTGAAAATCAGGTCACTAAATAACAGTTTGGGAAAAACTGTTGCTTAGTCAAAAACGTTTGTACATATCAGTAAAATATGGTAGAAGCCACTGTAATGTGTTCTTTTTATTGCTTTCAAAATTGTTCAAACTCTAAAATATGTAGCGATACATAGTTGCAAACGCTTTGTTTATTATAAAATTTTTTTTTTTCTGAACCCACAAACATATGTTGCTGTCGGCTGTTCATTTTTTTTTTTTTAATTTTGTACACATGAAAAAAAGAAGGACAATAATCAATAAAGTAATAATCGAGTCTTCAAAATATTCGAAAATAAAAGTTTCTGTTTACTACCGTCAAATGTTTTTCTACAATAATACTTCCTTACTTTGATAAGAAAGAGTAAGAATAATAAGATAAATTCCTCTATTTACGATTCATATTGACGTGTTTATCTATTCGTACAAAACCGGGTTTAAAATAGAGTGGCAACATACAGATAACCTCTCCCTTCATGACAATAAAGGGTTTCATGAGAGGTTAAGAAATACAAATAAAAGAGAAAATAAGACAAGAATCGGATCCAGAAACTTATTATTCACCATTTATTTCTTGAAGGATTCTCTAAATATATTCTTTGAAGAAATTGACCATTATCAGTTCCGAAATTATGGTATAAATTTAAAATGAATGAGCTCATTAAAAACACCTCTAACTCAATTTATTAGATAAGCGGCATATTGTTCACTTTATATTGTTTTTAATGATTATCTTCTTACCACATGTTATGATCAAAAATCTTTGATCCGTCGAACTAATTTCACTAAGTCACGAAAAATTAAAGAAAAAGGGGTGGGTTCATGTCACCCTTGCCACCCTCAGTGTCATTATTTTTTTTTTTAAATAGTTCTATGGATGACGAGCCCTCTCCTAATTAGCATTACAACCCTGAACGAATTACAATTTAGCATTCTTGACTGTTTTGCATAGTCAGCTTTTGGTCGGTTACAACTCAAGGTGTCTTTCTCTCGACAGGAGCAGTAGGAGGAGACAATGACGGAGACTCAGACGACAAGGAGAAGGAGGAAGAGGCCGAGAGAGAACGACAGGAGGCCATCAGAGAGGCTGAGGAGAGGCGGAAGGAGAAACACAGGAAGATGGAAGAGGAAAGGGAGAAGATGAGACAAGAAATTAGAGACAAGGTAAAATATTTATAAATATTGAAAAAATATATAAATTATTTAAAAATAGAATAGCAAAACCAGGCATTATTAAAGTTTCACCAGGTGGAACTTCATCTCCTATTATTATTAACTTNTAGGGATTTTATAATAAAACCAGCAGTTTTCCTGCGTTTCTTTAAAGATCCCCATAGAAATAAGAGCTTGAAAGAGGAATGAGCGTAATAGTTTCAGATAGGGTCTAGGCTATTCGTGAGGGATCAATCAGGGTGAAACGCTCAACGTTCGTTGTTAAATTGTTAAATATATTCTTTACCATGCCTTTTTTGTAATGAAAAAAAAAATAATATATATATATAATTCATTTTTTATCTTGAACTTTAACACTAATCATGATCAATAATACTTTTTCTATTGTTTTCTACATAATTATAACAAAGATATTTCAATTATCAATATCTTCTAAATTCCGTTTTTTATCACACGATTTATATATATATATTGCTTAAAGAGTGTGAGACATCAACGAATGAGCGAGGACACTCTGGACGACGCAATGAGTTGGATACCGTGGTAATAGTTGAGTTTACATATAATATGTATATGTATTTAAGTTATTTACACAAAAATTTATGTACAATAAAATGTATATTTATGAACAATTTTTAAGCAGAACAAATTCCATTAAATTTCTTTAAAAAATAAGGAACCTGTTTTCAATAATTAATAAATTTAAAGTAGTAAAAAGACAATCTAAGGTGAGTACACCGTTCTGGCCGCCTGATTTTATTCCCATTCAATGAAGAATGGGGTGTTCCTAAGAGCACGCCAGAAATCCTCTGGGTCACTACAAACAGAAACACGGGAAGAAAAAATTTACTGTGCGCCGTGAACATTCGACCTGGGACCTTTAGCTCAGGAGTCCAGTACCTTAACTACCCATGTATATGTTTATATGTACTCAAGAGAAAATATATATATATATATATATATAGTAAATATATATAATGAAACACTNTATATATATACATATATATCAAAATATATTGCATATTTACGATAACATGCAGTAATGTTAAAAGCTACGTTGCCTTATCTGTAGGCACATAATGGAAAATAAGGTGGTACTGATTGCCATCTAGATATTTCTCGCCCTCTTTGTGTATAGTGTAAATTGAGCGAGCACGAACTTTAAAATAAGGCAGTGGCTAGAGGTTGTCTTGTGTTCCCTCCCACTGCGGACAGGATGGTAATGAGATCGGAAGAGGGGGTAACAGGAGAAGGGGTGTTGAGAAGTCTGGAAGAGATCCTCGCCAAGCCGTTGCATATTGCATGAGCTCCAGGTCTTGTAGTCCGCCAGCTGACTGCGTCCGGCTTTTCGCAAACCCAACTATTACCACGGTTTCCAACTCATTGAGTGTCCTCGCTCATTCATAAATGTCTCGCACTCTTCAAGCAAATATTCCAAGTAGGTAAACATTGTATCTTTCTTTTCTTTTCCTCTGTTTATTAGTAGATGTTTTTGATGGGGTACGGTCAAGGTTGATCCAAAAAAATACAATTTAAAAAATGTATATAATTCGGATCAACCTTGACAGAACCCCAACAAAAAACACCTACTAATAATCTCTACTGTCAGAAACCCTACATTTGAACTTTTTCCATTGTCAATTTGTCTTAAGCTATGCTTTATTTTTTGTAATAGAATGGAAAATTTTATATAAATTGTTTTAAATAATTAAAAAACATTTAAATCAATAAAAAATTTAAATCAAATAACAGAAGTATATCTTTAAAAATGTAAATCGAGGAATAAAATGGAATTACTTCTTAACATGTAAGCAATTGTATTTATCCAGCCCCTAACAATGATTCAAGTTACTTTTAGATTCTATAATCAAACTTTTGATCACTATATAATCAATTATACTATGCATATTGTATTATACAACTGATATACATCCATATATAATTATGTAATCAACTTAATGATTAATGAAAATCATAATTTGTAACTACTGTAGCTAGGATTATTTCTCTGTTGTGGCTTTTCAGGTTTAAATACAACTCGAGTCGTATACGAATACTAATAGTTCTGAAACCTCATCACCACGAAACATAATTATATTCTTAATATCTTGAAATTAGTGTTGAGAAAGCTAATAACACAAGACTTATATAATTTTTCTCTATTAGAAAAAAATGATAGAGCATCTCAAATAATTATAAATAAATAGCACCGCTTCAATAGTAATTAAAAGTGATAGTAAATGTAGAAGTAATAGTCCCTGAAGTGAGGGAGTTGTTACGTCACAAAACGTTGCTCCTAAGTGTGTTGGGAACAAAAAGCTGGTTGCCGAACCTCTTTGGCTAAAAGAAAACCGCTAGCGGTTATAGTGCATACGATTTATTTATGTTTTATATTACGTTCATATCTTAATATATATCTTTGACTAATTAATTAAAACTATTAGGAAATATATGATGTCATCAATGTTATATCCAAGTTCTAGAACGACAAAAATTGTTCCTCCCTGAGAAGATTATTTACCAAAGATAATGTTATTTCTATCAGCATGCTTTAAGTGCAGGGTGGTGAGTTGAAGAAGCATTAAGTGGGAAAAAATAAAGACATGTTCTTAGCCAAGTCTTTAATTTTAAATAATCTAAATATTTCTGATTGATCATAAAGATACAATGTTACCTATTATCTACTCATTATATTGATAGTTATAGATTTAGATTTTTTTATTAGTGAATAATTTTAATATTGTATAATTAATCTTTTGAATGTTGTTTAATTGCATTTACGTGCCCAAATCTCACCAGAAAATGCGTCAAGCAAAGAAGCTATTCTCAAAAATGATGTTGAGGGTCGGCTGGGNAAAACAATATTACAAAGCGATTTTTAACAATCTACTCTTGCTTAATATTCCGAAGGGTATCCTCTGCCTAATAAATATCTTTAGGGATTTTATAATAAAACCAGCAGTTTTCCTGCGTTTCTTTAAAGATCCCCATAGAAATAAGAGCTTGAAAGAGGAATGAGCGTAATAGTTTCAGATAGGGTCTAGGCTATTCGTGAGGGATCAATCAGGGTGAAACGCTCAACGTTCGTTGTTAAATTGTTAAATATATTCTTTACCATGCCTTTTTTGTAATGAAAAAAAAAATAATATATATATATAATTCATTTTTTATCTTGAACTTTAACACTAATCATGATCAATAATACTTTTTCTATTGTTTTCTACATAATTATAACAAAGATATTTCAATTATCAATATCTTCTAAATTCCGTTTTTTATCACACGATTTCATTATAAATTAATTATCGTACTTTTTACAACTTTTTGCGATAGAAAGCATTAACATCGAGTTTGATTCCTTTATTTCAGATCTAGAGTCCTGTCCTACTCACTAGTTACATTCTTAAATATTTTTCTTAGTATACGTCTTACTATATAGTTTATTTGATAAAAAATGTATGAAAATAATATTTTTATCATGGAACTGACATTTTTCTGTAACAATAATAGAAAAGAAAATATTTTTATTATCGATTATAAATTTAGATCATTCTCCGAACTCCCCCTTCCATCATTTGACGTCAAAAATGCATGAATTTAGTTTTTAATAGAAATAAAAATAATTTTAATATGTAAAATTTGGTTTAAGTATTTTTTTTTCTGAATAAAGGACCTATCCTACTCAGAAGTTAAAGCCCTTAATATTTTTTTTAATATGCTTTATTCCTAAACATTTTATAGAATTAAAATTTAATAAATTTGAATTTTAAATTAATTAGTTTGTAAAAAATTTTCATAACGCTAATAATAAAGAAAATATTACGATTTTAAATTTTGATATCCCCCTCTCCTATTCCTCGACCGATTTCCGCCAATAACGAACTCCTCGAGCGGTTTGTAAAAAGAATATTGAATATCTTATTCAGTTTCATTACTTCAAGTGCTGCGGACCCTATTATTAATTTTTCCTAAATAGGATCGGAAAACAATATTCATTTCCTTATGGTACTTCAGCTTAAAACTCAAATAAATAACTAAAAACTATTGTTAGTGAATAGTTTTTGGTCACTGTGATACATATTTCTCTGGAAAAGCACCTTTCAGTGGAACAACAGGAAGAGCTGGTTGGTGACTCGAGCACCAATAACAGCCAGGGGAATTGAACGAAAACAGATCTACACGAGTGGTGAGGGCATTGCGTCACCGTTCCGCACTGTAACAGTCCCAGTCACCGTTCCACACTGTAACAGCTCCAGTCGCCGTTCTTCCCACACTGTTAATGGCCGCTGTTAATATCCCATTCGCGGTAGCTGTTAAATGCCCGCTGAAACAGGCTGGATAAAGGGGGTTTTATGGACTTATAAACCGCAACCTTCCTTGAAACGCTCATTAGATACGCCAGCATCCAAAGAGCTGTTAACTTGCAGTTATATAGCTTCTTTTTTTTTATTATTATTATTTTAACCTGGCTCTTCTAGCCATTCCCAAGCCTCATGAAAGAAATATTTATACTTTCATAGAATTGTAATCAAAGATTTCTCAATGTTGTATTTTTTACTTTATTATATATATTTATTCTTTTTGTTGAATAAGCATCTACTAAGCGGTCATTAGGGCAACTATTCATTCAACAAAAAATTCTACAATTAATGCCATTAATTGGAAATAAACTTTCAAATCAAATTACTTTATTGTATCGACACAAATAAAATGTCATACACAATTGTATTGGGTGTTATAAGTAATAATTTTAAAATTCATATAACAATAAAAAAATATTATTAAAGTTAAAAATCATAATAAGTCTTGGGGCAAGGGAGGTCTCAATCGTCTTTGTTGAATATCTTCCGCAATTTGGAAGTTCTGGACTCCTGGTACATCTTGCGGGTTGTCGAGGGCTTACAAGTATGTCTGTCTGTTCCATGGCGAAGTTGATTAAAGATGTAAGGCCGAGTTCGGCGTGGATATGGCTATTTCTCACAAACTAGTGTGTTTCAAGTTCGATTCTAAGTACTTTATTTATGAACACTAAAATAAAGTTTTGGGAATTTTCTGGACTATCGTATGGACGCCACGTATATCAAGATAAATCTGAGTACTCTATTGTAAAGTAGAGCTGTGCAGGTTTTATTAAGTGAAAACCTAAATTTCATCACTTTAATCAAGAAAACTCTTATTCATTTTTTTTTTTAAACAATAAAGTTATACAATAATCTAATATTGTAAAACATAATAAACACAACTTGTAAAACATTTTTAAATATTTTACTTTTTTATTATATTAGTTTTATTTAGTGGGGTATTACAGTTTTATAGATTTTTTTAGATGTGCCGAATTTTCAGAAAGAATCCTTTAGAGGGTCTCAAGCCAGGCTCTGCGGTTTTGAGGATCAACCTGGATAAGCATTTATTCAGTCACAAAAGCCCGCATTGCCCAGTGCCATTCGCATAAGGATAATGTGGTCAACTGCAGATAGTACCTTCCGCTATGACTCATAGTGGCTGATTTGGTAGGGAAAATGTTCTGGAAATCAAAAGAAATCCATGTCAAGCCAATCTCCGGCTAGAAACTATTTCTGTCATTTCTCTCGAAGGAATGAGAGTTTTACTTTTCCTTAAACTAACATTCTTTAAGGTCTTATCTCGGCATTTATTCAGTCATCAACCCTATGACCTCTGTAACAATAATACAGCATCTTTTTGGTCAGATATTGGCACACACCGCCTGTACGCTGCGTATTACTTTAGGCCCTTACTGAAATCCAATCTCAAACCATGGCTGTCCAATGTAGACTCTTTTGGGCCTCATTTAGGACTCCATGCGCTGACTGAGAAAATACTGTTCCAGCCCCTTGATGCCAGTAATGTTGGCATCTATGCACAAATCATTACAACGCTATTATAACCTTTATCGAGGAACACGACAGCATCCATCCACTGACAAGAATAATATAACCCTATTAGCGTTTTTATTCCATATACAGTTATAATATTAAAGCAGTCTCAAATATTATCTCATCCGCTAACCGTTGCAATATCAGAGAAGCCATTTTTAGGTAACATTTGGCTGAGAATAGGAATATCATTGCAGTATCTTTACTACATCTTTACAAATAAAACCCCTGATCATGGCAATATTAGAGAAGCTAATTTTGGGTCACATTTATGCAGCTTCTTTTGGGTCACCCATTAGTGTCTGAAATATGACGATGCTACTCCATCGCTCTTGAACTCTTCTTTTTTTTTTTTTTTTGCTGGGTTAGCCTCCCTTGCAACCACTAAGGGTCATTGGAGGGAGGGGCTATCTACAGGTTGCCACCCTTTTTTAAACACCCATGGCTCAGGACAAGCTTCTATATTATAAATAAAAGATTGACCTGGGCGGGATTTGAACCCGCGGCGTCAGGATTGCGAGACCCGTACGGATCCCCTGAGCTATCCCGGCGCCCCCTTGAACTCTTCTATTTTCACTTCTAAACTGAGTAATGTCTAGTGGAAAGCACTTTAAATAATGTTGTTTAACTTAGAAAATATTTTTTTTTTTTTTACAAATCCATCGTTATGAAAAAAAAAAGTAAACACATTGCCAGTATGAGGTACGCTTCCTGTGTGAGAACTCCAGTCAATCTAGTGCACTAATTCCCCCCCACTCACTAAAGCCCGATATTTACAGTTTTCCAAGCATTAGTTTGCATTAGGTTAATAATGAATGACGTCACATATTTAAATCCTTGTAAACATTGAGTTTCCCTCAATATAGTGGGCATTACGCCAATGAAACGGAGTTCTTCTCACATTTTTACCTTGAAGTTTACTCTAGATGAGCACTTCTGTCTCCGCTTGTCTAACTAGTGGCAAACACTAGAATCTCCTGTATACGCTGAACAACAGGACATGTGGGACTCCACCTTTCCTCAGTTTATCCAGCAAAAAATTCTTCCTGGGAGCTTGTAAACGCCTTGTCCCTCCATCTATCCCAACAGCATTAATACTGTGATAAAAAAATAATTGCTTTAAAAAGTCATATTATACTCTACGCATGCGTCACTTAATTTTTAAGAAATAGAAGAAATCCTTCAATCGTTATGATACTTACATATTCGTGATGTAACGCTAATCTTTTAATGAATACATATATGCTTAATTCTTATAATCAGTTAAATTTGTTTAGCTTTCTTTTACATTGAATTTGTATTGTGTAGACATTTTTGGTAATAAAATTGAGTGTGTTTCTTCAATTGTGTGGCAGATTGGTCAAAGCCTTTTTTGCTAGAAGTAGTTCTTTTTGTCTACCCTCTTGGCAGTAGGAATTCTTGATGTTTGTGTAGCATTTTCTGAATTGAATTGAATGCTACCCCTAAACGTTCTCTCTCTCTCTCCTTCACCCCCTCGGGGGCCGGATAGGGAGCAGAGGTACTTTCCTTTTCACTCCATTTCGTTTGTTGTTGAAATGGCGTCGGAGGCTTTCCTCTGAGGTAGAGCTCTGCCTGACAGGAACCATAGCTCCCCCTTTGACGGGCGTAAAGAGAATCGAGGGGGGGGGGGAAAGATGTCTCTCTGAGCCTGGATCGGGAAGGCTCTTGGGGGCTCGGGACGTCGATCGGGCTTGGTATTTTCTGGGGGATGAACTCGACGGCTCTCAGAGGATACGGCTTATCTCGGGGGTGGCGTCCGGTCATCCTGGAGCTGTCAATGCCTTCCTTTATGGGCTGTCCGATGAAAACACTGAGAAGATAAGATGATCATGATGAACTTGATAGCTGAAATGTTTGAAATTGGTGACTTTTAAAACAGAATGGTGTAAGTCATCATTTTCTACCTATAGTTTAGAAATATTTTACATAGGTACATATACCTTGATGTAGATAATACAGTGATTTGTCTAATCACATGAAATACAAGGAACAAATGTATTCTATCCAAACTTACTATTAGCTAAACAATTAATGAGGGAATAGAATAAAAAGTCTGTCCCAGCCAGGGCTCGAACCTGGATCTCCTGCATTTCGGGTGCTTGTGCGACCAATTACATAACCGGGACAATCAGATAACTTATTACATTAAATAAGTGTGCTACTAGCGAGAGTCTAAACTCCTGAGGAAAACAAATACATCGTCTTATGCTCGAAGCATTCGTGCCCGGAAAGCAGGAGATCCAGGTTCGAGCCCTGGCTCGGACAGATAGATTTTTTATTCAATTCCTCGCATTAAATGTTTAAAATTTACGTGGTGTTATATACCACAACTAAATTAATATTTATAAATGAAAATAATAAGTAAATAACGAGAGTCGATATATAGCTAGACAATCTCAGCTCCTTCACACACAAGACGATGTATTTGTATTTCTCAGAGGTTTAGACTCTCGCTAGTGTGCTGAGAATTTTTCTGGCTTGTCCCGGTAGTGTAATTGGTAGCATTTGAGCCCGGAAAGCAGAAGATCCAGGTTCGAGCCCTGGCTGGGACGATATTTTGTTGTTCTATTTCCTCGCATTAATTGTTTAAAATTTACGTGGGATAATATACCACAACAAAATTAATACTTACTATTAACTCTTTCAAAGCCAGTTAGAAAATTCTTCTAAATTTACTGTAAATATGTCTGGAATATATCTATGACTTATTAAAATTGTCTAGGAATCTTGGGAGAAAAGACTTAGAAGCCTTCTAGACCATGTTTTAATGTTTATCACAATATAATCTTTATTACGTTCGACTCAATCATTAAGATAAACTCCACCCTGAATATTACATTAGAATTCACATTATCTACATATATATCAATATTTTCATTTATAAAGCATACTATCTACACTACCATGGTTATCCACCAGGAACTTAACTACGAACCATATTTGACAAAACCAAACTTTCACTGAGTAAAATGATTTGGTTGATGAAATGAATTTATCCTGGAAACCCTACTTCTCTAAAAGTAGGTTGCGCAGGAGATAGGTATAACGAACTTTCCCTTGTTTCATTAAATATGAACATAAATAATAGTAAGTGAGTAATTTATTCTTACAAACCGGAGAGGTTTATGAGTGTAAGATCACAAGGGAGGGTCTACTTTGGTCGTGATGGAGGAGTGGGGGATACGCTCATTCATGACAGTTTCATTCGTAAATAACTTCACTAATTTACATAATAATTGAACAATAATAAATTTTAATATTGTGAAAATTATATTTAGCGTCTATTATTTTCCATAAATATGTTTTTAACATTAAAAATAACGAAGATATCGGTATTATAAATTTTGACCTAATATAAAACCCTCCTCTCATCTCAACGAACATCCTTAATAAAACTTTTACTCAGAAATTTTGAAAATTACATTTTATACTCATTATGTTCCATAATGCGAAACATCTACAATGGGGTTCCAGGACGACTAACTCCCGTGGTCGTACCCTGAACGCTTCCCTTTCCTCCAGGCTTCTCACAACCCTCTCTCCTAATACCCCCACTTACTGGCCTGCAGATGGCAATCGAGTACCAGATCTCATTGACTTTTTTGTCTGCAAAAGCCTACATCCACTCCAATCCTTTACCAGCACACTCAACGACCTTTCTTCTGATCACAGTCCCGTACTCCTGACCATGTCACTACAACCCATCCCAAAACCGACTCCTCCGTCACTGGTTAATGGCCAAGTTGATTGGGATAGGTTCAAATCCCACCTTGAAGGCGCTATAGACCTCAGAATTTC
>KZ807895.1:17454-32772 GCA_000696205.2 Oncopeltus fasciatus | reverse complement strand
TATTATTTAATAAAGCACTAAAAATATACAATATAAATTAATATAAAAAAAAAAACTGTATTACATAAATATTTAAATTAACGTGTACTTCGCTTGATGGAGAAGCTGCCCAATGGCAGTACTCCTAATTCAATATTTACAATTTTTTGTTTTGTTTTTTAGGAAGTGTTGGGCAATGAAGAGGCCGTTTTCTAATTATTTAAAAAAAATTAAAATTAAAATTTCCGTTCTTATGCCAAATAATAAGTCAGATAAATTTAAAATTTACATTTAATAACTGAAATAAATTCAAAACTTGCATTTGCTTTTTTCCTAAATAATAGACAGAATGGATGAACATTTTGATACAATATGAAAGAGATTTGTTTTTCAATATTTTTCATTTATTACATTCTGTAAATAAGTTGCATCTTGTAATTCGCTATGTTGTTCTATTGGCTGTGAATTACAATAGCAAGGAAAAGTAAACGGGAAATGCCGTAATAAGAAAAATTGATAATAATAACAAAAGAAAATCACCTCGTTTTGAGATAAGTTTAGGCATTAAGGCCCAGGTGGTCGCGAGGCCATCTCCGTTTTAGATGCTGGGGAGGATTGTGAGGATTGGAGACCGACGACAGGGATTGGGCAAATGGATTGGGATGAAATTGGAGTTTACTGTGGAAGAGTTTGAGGCGGGTGGAGATAAGGTCTTTGACAAAAGTAATATTAAAGTCGTGATGAAGGGTAGAGTTGGACACATAATGTGGAGCGTTAGCAATTATTCTAAGAATTTTGGACTGAAAGGATTGAATACGTTGGATATTGAAAGGCTTAGGGGCACCGCACAGTCTGCACCGTAGGTCCAGATTGGTCGTATTATGGTCTTGTAGATGGTCAGTTTATTTTCTAATGTGAGCTGTGAGCGCCTATTTATAAGGCTGTATAAGAGTCCGTGATGTCTGTTGACATCTTGTCCCTTAAGTTTAATATGTTCGTCCTAGTTTAGTCGTTACCAAGGTGGAATATGGAGAAGTTAAACCATTAATTTTGTATCCTACTTTAAAGGAGAAAGAGAACGTTTAAGAACAGATAACTGCCTAATCATAAACACCACTGGGACTGGGAAGATATTTATTTCTTGATCTAAGCCAGTCCTGAACACGATTCGAGCTCAGTGTCCCGAACTGGCTGTCTAAGAAGACTTCTTAAAGAGATGAATGGTACTCAAGCAACATTTTACAGCTAACAAAATTGGACTGCGATACTCTGAATCTTCATAACTCGCACTATAACCTCAATTAACATTTCTATATGTTAACCTTATGCTTTTTAGTATTAAAAAAAAATGTGTTTGTAAGCCTGCATAATCGGACCATTAGTGGCGGCTGTCTACCTGAAAGAATGTAATGTTTTCTTCAGAAATTCAGCGCTATTTTGTTTCATATTTCTTATAACTTAACCTCAAATTATAAGATAGTTGTCAATTATTCTCAATATACATTTTGCGCAACGAAAATGTACATAAAAAATATAAATTCAAACCCCCCCAAAGCAGGGCTTATCATGTTAAATCCGGTCATTTGTAATTTAATTATGAAGGCAATTAAATTTGATTAGCCAATTATTGTTGACTAGTTAATAACAACCCAGTGATTTCCAATTTGACGTTGTTATCTATAGTAACTGTTATTTTAATGTGTCAATCAGTTGGCACTATTTGTTGACAATTGGTGTTCATGATTAAGACAAAACACTTAGAATAATGAATATCTTTAGTGCTGAGTAATTGGCATAGATTATTCAATCTCACGAATAGGCGATTTGTGTGAGGTATGATTATGGGCTGGAAACGTGTGGACTGTTACGTGCTCCAATATTCCCATTTTCAGCATAATTCAAATTGTACAAATTTAAAGTAAGGTCGTGAGTCGAGTAGCTTAATATTGAAATCTCTGTTTAAAAGGCTCTAAATTTCCATTATATTTGTCGTAGGGGGGTTATTCGAGCTGCATTTTAAAATAAGATCTAACGATAAAATACAGTCTTCCAAAAGACCATATAAACTTGGGTGGGGAGAGGCGGCAATCCGGGCGGAACGCGTTCAATCCGGGTTCAAATCCCGCTTAGGGCAAGCTTTAATCGATAAATAAAAGCTTGTCCTAAGCCATGGATGTTTAGAATGGAGTGGTAACCTGTAGATAACCCTTCCCACCGTGACTCTAAGTGGTTGAAAGGGAGGCTAACACATATTGTAAAAATTATATACTACAGATGTGTTTGTACACAATTCTTGACGCCTGATTGTCTTTTCCCAGACAATGAAGAATGGTTCTCATTTTGTGTTGTGTGTGTTTCAATTTTTTACAGGATGCAGTATTTTGTTTTTCTTAATGAAAACAAAAACGAAATGCAAAACGAAAGGATATGTTCCTTATTGACTAAGCAAAATCGAATCAAACGGAGTGGGGGGATACCTATCATAGTAAAAGACGTTTTTCTCGACGTTTTGAGTGTAATATCTAATTTAGTGTAACATATATTTGTTTATTGATAAGATAAATACTTTAGAAGTTATCAAAGAGAATTAGGCAATTGAAAATTGAGGTTTTTCTGTTTCTTAAACTTCATTTTTCGGTTTATAAGCCAAATTTATTTGTTTTTTTTAATGAAACTTCGCGTGCAGTTTTTAATAGTGAAAATAATGGCTAAGCTCGTTATCATTGGGTATTAATTGAAATATCAAGTGTGATAACAAATAGTCCTTTAGCTGCAACAGCCATATTATTTAATAAAGCACTATGAAACTCAGATAAGTTTACTGATAAGCGTGAGGAATTACATGAAATGGAATGTTCAAATACAAACATTCATAAACTGCATTAATGAAAATAAATTCGCTTAGTTTACACAACTACTTCATAACAGTTTGTTTGTTTTTTTTATCGACTGTTAACGAGGGAGTACCCTCGGCTGTCTTCTGAGAGTGGTCTATGTATGACCGCATTTGACATGCCTGAAGATGCGAAGCCGGTTGCAATCAAGTTTTTAAAAAACAGGAAGAATACATATTTTACTGAACCTAATATATTTTATATATGTATCACAGTAAGGAGTATTTCAGAGAAAATATACAGAAAATATCAACTTTTTTTGTGGCAGCTGTTGATTAATCAAGATTTTATATTTAACAATTGAAATATCTCTCGGTTACCTCAGTGTGGGCCTCAGGAATATAATGACATTTTGATGATCCCATATGCACTTCAAAAATTTCAAACAGAATAAAATGCATTTATTAATTTATTTTAAATTTAGGTGTTAGTCTCCTTTTCAAACACATAGGGTCCTGCAGAGATGTGCTATCTACAGGTTGACATTCCCTTCTAAACACCCATGGCTCAAGACAACACCCTGGGCGGGATTTGAACCCAGGATTGCAAAACCCGAACGAACTCCATGAGCCACCCTTGGTACCCCCTATTTTATTTTAATTCACATTTACTGATTTTTATATACTTAATATATCAATTTTAAAGTTTTTTTCCTTTATATCATTTCACTCAGTTCAGTCTTTAGCTTCAAGTTGAGATTTGAATGACTCTAAGCGATTGTCACGGCTTAGACGAAGAAGAATATTTGAAATCCTTCGCCTCTTGCATTTTTTTTTTAATTTTCCATTCTCTTAGCTGACGAATCATTATCCTATTTCTTTGTATTTTTCTGGGGCTTCAACAACTGATCCAGCAGCCGTTTGGGACTGTGATGGCGGGGGGGGGGAGGGGGAGAAACCCACCGAAATATTTTACGAAGGACCCTGAAAGGCTTGAAGGGTTGAAGCTGAAAGCTCCTGGTGAATGAGAGAAAGGAAAAAGTACTTGGAGAAATTAAAGATGGATGAGTACCACCACCGCTGGTAAATGTAGCGTGTAAGGGTGGGGGATGAGTTTTTCAATAAAACCCAGAAACCCCCTCCCCGCTCCAACAGCACCAGTGCCATCACCACAACACCTCCACCAAGCGCTCATCAATATGTTGATGTTCCGATGGTGATAGATCGTCCTCTTCTAATCTTTGCCCGCCCGGCCTCTGGGCCCCCATCCATAATGTACTCACTCCCGTAATTATAGCGACAATGTTTATCCTCGGAGTTCCCCCCTCCCCATTTTTTAAGAATTTAATTTTCATTCTTTAGTTGTTTTTTTAAGTGAAAAAAGCCCTTGATACATACCTGGGCTGAGCCTGATCTCTTCAGAGAAATCAATCACTCTGCTCAAACAAAATTGAAGCCAGAAAGAAAAACGAAACTTTAAATTAATTTTTAAACAATATTTTCTACCACTTAGCTCTATACTGATAAATTTCAGATGCGACATATTATGATATGTAATTTTAAATTTTTAAATTTAAATATTAACTGGCTCGTAGCTGTAAAAAATAAATTTGAAAATGGCTACCTTCTTCATATTTACTCCTGTGCATTACAATTCATTCACTTACATATGTCTGTAGTAAACGAATAAAATTATGATAATTTCACAGTAGAGGAACTGTGATGACTTAACTTGGCACTGTGCAAAAGTCTTAAGCTCATATGAGATGTGAGCATCGGATTGGAGATCAAAGCCCAAATACTGTAGCCTTAAATATAAGGAACGTAACGTATTCCTGTTGTTACTCTACAAAAACAAATAATTCATAATCCAATTAATTTTTTACTATAGTTATTTACTAAAAACCAAAAAAAAAACTGTTTAAATTAATAATAAAATGAAGAAGAATTTAGAACAAAAAATTTAGAACTTAAATGCACCAGTAATTAAATTATATCTTGCATCTGAATAAATCTGACAAATGATTCACCATCAATAATAATCAAGTAAGATAATATTCTTATTTTTAAATCTCTGACTGTAATAATAGGTATATTATTGTATCAATTTTTAATACTTGCATTAAACTTCTTTTAGAAAAATTTTGTGAGGCAGATGTACCAGATTTTTTTTTTTTAATGCAGGATAAAATATACCAATTTAAAAATTTTGGACACAAGATTTAAAAATGTATTTATGATGATTGTGTTTTTATTTCATCTCATATTTTGTTCTAATATTTTTTCTCTTTCTTCATAGAAATATTTTAAAATTTGTATCAATAGCTCATGGCTCTAATGTAAATGTAACATTTAAAAAAAAAAATTAAGGTAACAAAAATGAAAAAAACTACCGCCTTCTATAATTAGGTGATTTGCCCAACCCAACCCTCCTGTCAAATTATTATTTATCTTCTTTAATAAGAGTTTTTCAGTATTAAAAAAAAAAAAAAAAAGTTTTAGGGCATAAATGTTTATTTCATTACATTAATGTTGATTCGTTAATTGCTATTATAGAAAAGGGCTCAAAACATTCGTATTCTTGAGAGAGATAGACATAAGAATATATATATATACACATAAAAACTTCAACGGACAATTCCGCCATGTTCTATTTCTATACAATTGGTGAAGTATGGAAGGCATTCTTCAAAATGTGTGCCATTATATCAAAGTACATAGCTTAGTTCGTAGTTTATAGCTTTTGTTACGGAAAATCTACTTATAATTATGTCTATAAATATATTATTAACATTTTATTTCTAATAAAATACATTTTTTCTATTTAAATAGAAACAAAAAGCTACTCAAAATTACTCGGTGTTATTTTCTATATTTTTATTTATTTGAAAAACTTAAGAATAATTGACAAATTCTTAATATCAGTGAAGTGGAGGATGTTTGAATAACCTGTACGGCCTGATAGCCTAATACCCAAACTCCATCTTAAATCAGAATTTAGGCAGAGGATAAGGAAGTTGCAAGCAAGTTTTAATACTGTCTGGACCCCTTAGAATCACATGGAACACGAGCCCAATTGCACTTCAAGATATCAATCTGACTTTACTTTGTTTGACTGTATTCAAGAAATTGGTTCTTACCTTATTCCTCTTTCAGGTTTCGAAAAATTGCACTTTTGCTTATAACAATATTAATTTTAGTATAATTCCAGTTAAAAAGTTCTGAAATGCGTCAGAAGCATTTTAAATGAAGAAGATTTCCCATTTTTAATTAAAGATATATCATAGATAAGACCAAAGGCTAATTTAAAGGCATAACTTTAAATCACCAAACCGGAAGGGATCAAAAGCATTCTACTGGCTTTTCAGTTGCTCACGTTATTACCTTCTCAGCTGGTTATCTTGCACCAAAGTGGTCAGTCCCTAACGATTAACAGTGAGGTAATTCTAAGGTACTTCTTCTACCTAGAAATGACGTCACATCCCCTTTTGTTTGATGATGTCAGATTCCTTCAATTCAGAGGACATATTTATTTTTATTTCTTTTACTATCAGATGGAGAATATTCATTTTGTTATAAGTATTTGTACTAAACTAAATTTTATATTTTATTCTTATTTTTTTATTATTTGTTTAAGGTTTCGATTCACTGTTCTTATTTTCACTTCTCACCAGTCTGACCTCGTGGGTTCTTTTAAGAATATAAACATATGAATATAATATAATATAGAACATATAGACTGTCCCTACCTCCATGATACTAATGGTCGAGAAAGTGATTTTATTGATAGTCTCCTGTAGAAAATTTCAACTTTCACGTATAGAAGACTCTCCTCATATCATTCATTCAGAATGAACTAGCTTGTAGTCGATTTTACTATACCCTACTAGGATACCAGCCGTTATCATCAGTCAATTAAAATCCAAACTCACCCCCCACCACTTTATCACTTCTTATCAGACAGGTAGCAGACTTCCTTTCCCCTCTCATTAAGAGATAATTACTTCTGGGCTAGTGTAACTTCATACCCTCTTAATTCCATATCCTGTTCGCTAGATACTGATATGAGTGAGAACAAATTTCTCACTCCCTAATTTATTATTTTTATTAATAATTCAGATGAAATTTTTTTCAATTATTCAATTAGCAGATTATTTTTTTAAAAAGACAATATTTAAGACGTTCAAGAATTGAATTTCTGATTTTTGGCAATATAGGAGAACTAAGTCTTAAAATTGACATTTTGCAACCCAATTTTATAAATTCACTTAACCAGCTATTATTTTACTTTAAAAAATATTCATTAAAAATTCTCTATATCCACAACACACAACTCTATACCATCAAGAAAAAAAAAAGTTTTCATTTTTATGAATTCATTTAGATTCCATCCGTTTCGACGATATGCCTAATGCCATATGAGCTTGATAAAATCTAAGGGGGTAAATTTAAGTCCACAATTTATCTGATTTGTCCATATTAGAGGAATAATGGTTATAACCTCGGAGATTGGTGACTCTCTTTAAAGGTTATTCTGTAAAGAGATACTTCGAGTTGTAGAGTGCATGAGACTATGGAAATGTAATACTTTGCTGTTTATTATTCATGACTAACCTGTTGCGTCAAAAATGTAATATTGTAAATCTAAAATTTTTAAACTGATTTTAATGAAATTTGAAATTTAAATTTGAGCCATATATTTGTAAGGTGAATCCCCCCCCCCCTCCCTAACTAGTCTAGAGCCAGGTTTAGTGGTTTTTTCTTCTACGCTTCTAGCGCTCTCTCTCTCTTTATATGATGTAATTCTTATTTACTTCCATGTAAGTCCATCTTAATGAAATCTGCTTATTTTAAATAAGCTATTGTGTGATGGACTTTTGTTCAACATTTGTACTTCGAAATGGGAATAAATAAGAAATTTTCAAATTATTTGAATTTTCTGAAGTACATTTGAATTCAGACTCTTCCATTATTTTACTTAATTGCATCTAATGTTTTATTTATTTATTTGAAATGCCAAAATCAGTTTTTATTTTGCAGGCCATAATCATTTAAAAAAAAAGATACCTTAATTTAAAATTGTAATATCTTTAAGATTCTGGTAATCAATGAAAATATTAGTATTTTCAATATAATTAAAATTATATATTGTATGTAATTTTTACGTGAAATTTATTATCTAAAATATATAACAGACTATCAAATTACTAGTAAAATGTAATATTGTAGAATAAATTACAGCGTTTATATAATATTGAAAATATTTTTATTCAATCAGTGTGGGGTTTCAGGTATAAGAGTTACNTTTTATTATATCTTTATTTTTACTACAAAAACCTATTATGAACTTATTATATTATATAATATGTACAATAATTATACAATTTTGTTTTATGTATTGCAACGAATTATTCTGTTTATAGAGGATACAAATGTGTTTGTCAGGCGATCAACTTCTAGATTATTACGCTTCAGTTTATAGAAGAATAACTAAGAAACATTGTGTCAATAATATAATATTGTACAATCATAAATAGTTTACATCAATTTTCCTATTATTGATGAATTGAAAGAAGGGTTGGGAACCCCGTCGTACCGTTTGTGCCTCCAAATGCTGCAGTTTCTTATTTAAATCTTACTTTTGTCAAGATTTTATCAAAGAATTTTTATTCCTTTTTAATTTAAGGAATTTAAATTTTTTTAAATTTCTTTAAGCCATTGATTTTTAGAATAGGGTATTTTCTCTACCATGACCCTAATTGGTAAAATGGTGGTTAAATAAATAATAAGAAAGCAATGCAATTCCAAAAAAATATATGAAACACTAAGCACTATTCTCAAATCTTTAGAAAAACAAAAAAAGGTTTCAAGGCAGTTTATAGCGAAATGTCAAAAACTGTTCAAAAACACCTTTAATTTCCCTAATGCGTAAAAGATTTTAGATTTTGAATTTTCTAGTTCAAAACCAAAACTTTCAACGATAACTATTCTACTTTAAAATCAATTGAGAGTACAGATTTCCCAAAAAACAATAAAGCCCTTTAATCACGTTTGTACCGTAAAGTGACTTTTGAAAATTTTTGACGGATCTTGACTAATCTAACTTTAGAGAAGGATATAAATATATATCTTTNTTTATACATGTTAAAATGTTGAATATTAAAATTATCATTGTAGAAAGTTACTTTATAATGAATGTAAAACTCATGTTCATATAATAGACTAAGCAAACAATATATTATCGTAATTCTATGAGACAGCAATCTTAGAAGAAAATTTATTTTCTTGTTTTTTACTTAAAAATGGTTGAGAGAAGACTACCAACGTTTTGTTCTTAATTAGTCACTTGTTCCTGATTAAATTCCATTCTAATTTCTGTCATTAACATATGTTTAATATTAGGCATTTATTAGACCATGTATTCATAAGGCCGCGAAACTGAGCATAATTAATTACATTACTTAACTGTAAGTTTTCCATGTAAAAATTAGTTATTAAAATACAATAATGTTATCAAATAATTATTGCTGTAATTAGGTTTATTTTACAAATACCAATAATTTTTATAATATTTCATTTTAAAATGTGGTATGAAAGAACACCATCTTCGCACCAGATATTTGTATGTATAAAGGATTTGTTTGGTTAATTAAATTTTGGCGGGCGAAATATGCAATATATAAAACAAAGTGTACAAATACTTGTTAGAAAACTGGAGGGGAGTTGTGGTGGGGAGGGGATGGTCGGTTCCGAGACCACTTGAAGCCGAGATCTCATTGTCAGGTTTGAGGGGTGGTGGAGGGTGTAGCCCACATGAAATTACTCATCTGTGGAAGGGGCGGATTCAATTGTAGCATTCAAATGGGTTATAAGACATGGCTGAGGCCAGGAGCGGTTAGCTGGAGCCAGCGAGGTAACCCTGTTAGAACCTCATCCGACCTGGCCATTACCCCAGTGGTCTGCTCTTCCCTCAATCTTGTCCCCTTGAGGGCCCTTTACTTCCCAGACCTCACTTACCTACCTCGCTGGAGAGAATCACCAACCTTACCTCCAATATTCAAAATGGGAAATTCATCCTTTTAGTAGGGAAGTTCATTAAATAATTTTACTGGTCATATCTTGAAAATTTTACAAATCACAATTTTTTTAAAAAACAAATGTCTCTAATAAAAAAAATATAAAGAAAGAACCGCACATATAAGCTGTTAATTATAATAATGAGATTCACAGACATATTCAACAAAGTAATTAATTGTAATTTATGGTGACAATAATTCAGTAAATACAAAATCGTTTCAGTCATCCTCAGAAAAATAAAACGCATTTTTTTTAAATTCATAATATATGATTCTTTCAATGATTTTTTAAGAAATTCAAATTAATTAATTGAAAAAGTGAGGAGTATCTCTCTCATAACTTAAGTATTTTTTGTGAAAAATATAAAATAACTTAAAATGTAATCTATGAAGCTAAATATGAAATTTAAATCTTTTTTTTTTATTTCCATCTGAGCAAAATATCGTCTTGTCTTCTTCTGAAGGTCTTATCTTGACAGATTTCACAAAAAACATTAACGCCCTTTAATCACGTTTGTACCATAAAGTGACTTTTGAAAAATTTTGACGGATCAGGACTAATCTAACTTTAGAGAAGGATACAAATATGGATCTTTATATATATAAGCTATTATTTTTAAAAATGTATGTTTCACATTTAATAACAATACAAAAACATTACTTAACAATTTGAACTCTAATAAAAGTTATAAATTAAGGAAATCTCAATTCAAAAGGGTTTTTTTGTCGGTATTTAAATTCTGGTGTGGCGGCTTAACCAATAAGATCAGTTTGGACCTCTCATGGCTGGCACTCTACCCCATATTTGCCATAATCTTATCGGGAAATAAAAATCTTCCGAGTGCCATGGGTTCTTAAGTGGCGAGTCGTAGATAGTAAGTACCTCCTTGGTGGTTGCTTGAGAAATATTTTTTAAATCTTCTTCTTTAGACAAATTTTTTTTTATTTGCTAATTTCATAATAATAGTATATTAATTATATTTTTTTAAACTCATAAAGAGATTACAGTTTTGTTTTTGTTTTTCTCAACCATATATGTCTCAAGTTTAACGATTGAAGTTTTGTATTATTTTATTTAGAATTAAATTCCTTTTATTTTCAAAACTAATGGTACTGTTGAGTGGTGGACAGTCCAGACCTTTTATTTTTTTTAATTGTTTTTCTTCATAAAGAGATAATGATTGTTCGTAGATATATACATGTGTTTGTTTATATTTACAACACATCTTTATATATGTTTAAACACATACATAAAGATGGGTTGTGCTTGCTGAGATATTGATGTCTATTTCAGTTGTGATTAGTTTTAAGGTTTTATCAACTTCTTAAGGATGTCATACATGACACCCATGCTCACCCATGAGTTCCTCCAGTGACTCCAGAAGCCTCCAGTGACACAGCCCTCAGCAGGGGCTCAAATTGACTCTAGTAGGGAGTCTTTCTTTCTTGACTCCCTAATGGAGTCAGATTGAGTCACTCTGAGCTTCAGCTTCCCTCTTCCACAGAATCGACTACACAATTCCTTCACGAATTCATATAAATTATTTTTTTAAGAAAGTCTTTTAGATAAATTCTATAAAAATTCTTGTATTTTTATATTGATTAATGTCCATCTTTAGTCATGCTAGTCTCATTCATTCTGGTGTTCCTCAAGGCTCATATATTTCCCCTGTCTCTTTCTTCTACATCAATAACTAAAACAATTTCATACAACAGTTCTTGTTAATTTTATGTAGGTAATTTCCAATTATCTTTTATTTATTCTCTCGAAATTATATTCCTCTATTATAAGCATTCAAAAAAATGTAAATTTCATTAATTCATGGACAAAAACAAATAATTTTCTCTTAAATATAAGCATTACTCAAAATAAGTTGTCCCTATGTCCTAGCTAACTACCATTCTATACCCTACAAATATTTTTATCTTAAATTAGGACCTTTGAAACTTTATATATCCTCTATCCTTCATTACTTTTTTCTTACTCTTTACCAATTTCATCGTTTGATTCGTCTTTCCTTACGCCACCTGCCAGCTCCTTTTCTCTTCCAATATAGTTTATCATTTATGTAATTGTTATACTACATATCAAGTGTAACTCTCGATACATGAATGATATACTAAAATGATTAATGGATTTTTGTACTCGGCTCACCAAAATATGTGCTTTACTTGTTAGTAGAGCGACTAGAACTGTTTTATCCTTCTTTTCATTGGTTTTACAACCTTGTTTGCATTCTTTATCAAGTAATATCTTCATATTATAATCTTCTTACCTCTATGAAGATTAGTTCTAATCTTCAGATCTTCTGTCAACTCCCAACAGACACTTTTAGATGCATCTACCTTATCCACTCTTTAATTTTTGGAAAATTTCCTTCTTCCCTGAAGGCACTGTGGTTTGTTATCTATTATATATTAGGTTATTTTTTATTTGTATTAAGATTTATTGTATGACCTCTGTATTAATTTAGTGTATAATTTAGTTTTAGTGTATATGTGTGCTTCTTTCCCCTATTTTTTAAACATTGTAATAAGGTTTATTATTTGTTGCTTTATACATGTTAAAATGTTGAATATTAAAATTATCATTGTAGAAAGTTACTTTATAATGAATGTAAAACTCATGTTCATATAATAGACTAAGCAAACAATATATTATCGTAATTCTATGAGACAGCAATCTTAGAAGAAAATTTATTTTCTTGTTTTTTACTTAAAAATGGTTGAGAGAAGACTACCAACGTTTTGTTCTTAATTAGTCACTTGTTCCTGATTAAATTCCATTCTAATTTCTGTCATTATTAGATTCGTAAATATGGGATTGTTATCATAGGTACTTTTTCCCTATTGACGAAAAATTTTAAATGGTAGCTGTTTTTTCTGCTAAATTTTGTTTTAAAATAGAAAATTTTGTTATAAAACTAAAAAGCCAAGAATAAAGGCTCTAAAAATTTAATTTTACAAATTCAGTTAACATCAAATTTGATTGTTGCCCAAATGATAATCCGCAAACGGTGGGGATTTCAAATTAAAATAATTAGTGGGAGGGGTGGAGGGGGGTGAGGTGGAGGAGTACCCAGCGATGCTTCTGTAGAAGTTATCAGTGATCCATGGTCCCTCGTCCACTCTTCTGACGGTGCTGCTAGTGCCATGAGGAATGGACATGTCAGATGGAGATTACCGCACATGAGTTTTATGTATTCTTGTATATTCCATGCTCCCCCCTCCACATTTCCCACGTGAACATCCCAGAGCCAGCCTCACTGACCACATATTTTACACTTATCGCCGTTTTATTACAGTCCCTTACTTTTAATTTTGTGTCCATCTTTAATTAAACATGGGAAATCTTATTTTATGAGTTTTGGACTTTTTTTTTTTTTAAACCTAGTAGTTTTCCGACATTTTACTGCGCCTCTTCAGAGGCATAAACAAAGAAGAAGAAAAAATGAACTTTGTTTATGCCGCTGAAGAGGCGCAGTAAAATGTCGGAAAACAACTAGACTTAAGAAAAACCCGTCACATTGGAGCTGCACAAACTACGCAGTTAAAAAAAAAAAAAAAAAATTCTAGGTTTGTACTTATTTTTGTCCCAGTAATTACTTGCTTATTATGTTTATTTTTTTTTTTTTTCGTTAAAATATAAAATCATCACCCCAAGGCTAATTTATTTCTTCTGAAACATTTAAATAACATTCCTTTGTGGTGCGGGCTGGTATTAATTTATATTATATTTGTAAAATTAATTATATTATATCTTATAACACATGTTTTCTTATGTATATGAGATCTCAAAACTTGATTTTATTTATTTACAATAGTGACTATTAGCTTTGGAAATTTATAGCATAGCATTTTTAGTAAAAATGAAGTTTAGTTTTTTGGTTGTTTTTTTTTTGTCCCCCACAAAAACAATAGTACACTAATATTTAACTATTTATCACTAAAAGCATAAAATATGTTTTATTGTTTAAGTAGTAAAATTTTTCTAAACAATACAGTCAACTACACTTTCAAAATAACTCTATCAGTCAATTTCATAATATAAATAATGCGAGGCAATCCAAGTTTGTCCTTCGCCTATAACTTATAACCCTGGGTTGATTACGTCACGATTACGCAGGAAAATCCTGCGAAATCTGTCTTTCGATTTCCCCCCCCCCCCCCTCCCCGACGCCGTTACGCAAGAGGTGGATAAACCCTCATATTCTATTTAATGAATAATTCTATTTTGACATTATTGAATATGTAAACCCCACTCCTAAAGTTTCGATTTCCTCTTTGGAGCTACGTAAGCTAAAATTTGCTATTTTTCAACGAGATGGGTATAAATGATAACAAATGGCCTTAAAAGCCCACGGGAACAATGAAGGTAAAAGATAATTTACCTGTAAATGACAACCATTCTTGTTCATTTTAAATATCATACTTATTATGTGACTTTTGTAACTAATATCTTGCAGTACATAAATGATAGAAAATATGATTTTGAATTTTTTTCCCGTTATTAAGTTATCTAGCTCTCTGGGTGGCGTAAGTGGAAAATTCGTCGGCCCGGATAGTAGATGATCCAGGTTCGAGTCCTGGCTGGGACAGTTAGATTTTTTATTATATTCCCTTGCATTTAATCGTTTAAAATTTTGTATATATTTTGCTTCTTAAAATGTTTGATAAGATGTGCGAAAGCTCTGCAACTATCAACAACTTGACACGGTCCAACCCGGAAGAAGAAATGGTAAATGTTTGATGAGATTAACAATGACGGATATATTAACGATTAATCACTTTAATTTTCCTGTAAGCTACTCCTTCTCTTAAAGAAAGACAAAGCCCAGTTTTCCTTTTTTGTTTATATGCTGTAAATGAGTAAGTATTCCAATATTTCCAGAATATGTTTACCTCTTCTTGAAGGCTGATAATACACACAAAAATTGTAGACAATTTTTATATGATTAGTAATAATAAAATGAATAAAACTATTATCTAACAATTACTATGTACATATAGTTTATATAAGATTAGTTGGTAATTAGGGATTTATGAGGCGTAGTTTACATTAGTTATGTTATATATTAATATGAAGTTATACAAGACTTAGCTTTAAAAGGAGATCCAGGTAATCTAACTGATCTTGGTAAATTAACTGAAAATTCAAAATAATAGCTACAAAAAAATTAAAAATGTGTAATTACTTATATATTACATATAATAAATGTTACATAATAGTTTTATTACTTATATAAATAGTAATCATTCAAAATGGTGAATTTTTTGTTTGTATTTTCAGCCTTGATAAAGAGAAAATATATTTTTAAAATATTGGCCTAAACTTTATTGTGTTATTGTACTAACTTTTTTTGTCCAAAATTTTCAATAACCTAAAAACTTTATTTACACACATATATATATATATATATATGTAAATGG
>KZ807895.1:0-12773 GCA_000696205.2 Oncopeltus fasciatus | reverse complement strand
TATATATATATATAATGGATTATATGAATTACATTTTGTGAGTATAAAAATGAATACAAACATTTTTCTGAAGTTTTATTTTCCATAAATAGGCATACATTATTTAGAAAAGAAAGCGTGAACAATGGTTAGGTTTCTTTATGTGAAATGTACTTTTCCCATGAATAAATATTTCAATTTTGAATTTTAAAAAAAATGTGCTAAATTTCAATTATGATTTGTAAATATTGGATGGACTTTATGTGAAACTTATGACGTGATCATTTTCTCACTTGTAATCAGCATTTCCATTTTCTAACCAAATTAGAGATATATTGTGAAATACTTATATTAAATGTACTTAATTAAAATCAGTCAATAACATATACGACAAGAGTAGAATCATAACTAGATTAGTAAGAGCAATCTATTCCAAGAGATGTAATAAGAAATGGTCTTATAATTAATCTAAAATAATAATCCTCTCAAAATGAATTTAGTACTCAAGAACATCCCAAGGAATAAAAAATCCACACTAAAAAGCATTGGGAGCCTGAGGACTCATTGCCAAAGGGTTGGTGTACTTTGTTTTCATTATTGAATCACTTTATTTATAAGTTATTTTATACTCCATCATCCCTGTCCTAAAGTACGCAGCATTGAAACTGAAAGCTTGGCTAATATGAGACAATAAAAGTAACAGCATTATTTATATGAAATCCTCTTAATAATTTTGATAATTATACACCCAACTTCGAATGTCTAGGCGGAGGTGAAATGTCAAAAAAACCTAGAACATTAAAACTCAATAACCTTTGTTCCTCTACGAATTTCACATTCTTAGATGCCTGTTCAAAATATTAAATAAAAGTTCACTCTTTACAAATATGAACCTTCTGCTTCGAAAATTACATCAAAACTTTGTGAAAAAAGTTTTAATGTTGCTTTCATTGCAGAAGACCCTTCTGATGTAATGTGACCCACATCAACTCCTAGGAGTTGCCTCTCTAGAGAGGCATCCATCAATGTGAAGAGAAATTCACATTTTGGAAAACAGTAAAATAATTCAATTTAAAATAAATTTTTCACCAAAATAAAATTCATAACTAGTTGAGATGACTAGTTCTGAGTTCATAAGATATTTTCAGTTCAAATTAGTCAGGAATTTTAACAAATGCGGTTTATTTTCAAACTTACATTTATTTCATTAATTATAAAAATTGTTCAATTAATTGATACTGGTTTCAGATGACTTTACACTGCTATTATTAATTAAAATTCATCTAATATTTTATATTCAACTGTAAAATGAGCTTTATCTAAATTATTTTAATTTCCTGATTATCCGTGTCAAACATGGTTCAAATAGTCATGGTTCAATTGGGAAAAAAATAATCTGAATTTTAAAAATGTAATAAAATGCAGCCATTTAAAAACTAGCGTTGTTTAAGAATAATACTTTTCAATTTGTGCCACTTCTTTCTCTCTCTACTATTAAGCTACATTTATATAACATTTGGTCCAAATTAGAGAACATATATTCATGTAAATTTATTTTAACTTGAAGGCTATGTCATCTGTTTAACAGTATATGAACATTTTTAATGTTTAATACATAAGAAGTCTATTATATTCCTAATTATTGCCTCATCCTTTGGATTTAAACATTACTAAATTTAAAAAGGAGTCAAATTTACTTAAATTCAAAATTTCAGAAATTACTGTGTTGTATATGTTGGTTCTAAAAATGAGTGCATAGCAAGTATTTTGCATTTTAGTGCATCTAGCATTTTATTTTTGTTTATTGCTATCAATTGTCTTTATTGCACAAAAGAAGTAATAAGCAGTTTTACTTTGTTTATCAAAAAGTTCCTTACATCTTAATGCTTGCGATATTGAATGAAAAAGGTAACTTAAGATTTGTTTTTAAATATTGTGGCTCTAAATTTGCCTTTTGTAGCATTGGATCTGATAAAACAAAATAAATATACATCTCATCACCATAGGGCAAATTGAAGAGCTCTTTGGGACCTAGGCAGAAGAAGAAATTTTCATCCAGTCGATGTTGGTTTTTTTTTTCTTTTCTATTTTTTTTTTATTATTATTTTTTTTTCTTTATATCAGAAATCCCCCGTATTTTTTCTTTTTGATTTCTATTTTTTAGACCGGTGGTGTCCTTGTTTGTTAAGATGTGGGTTTTAGAGATACAACCCCCCTTCTCTGCACTATTCCACACAAACACATTTCCAGGTAAAAAATATAGAATAAGTATATCTGTTAGATGTCTGCATAGCATGAGGAATAATTTCACTTTCTTTATTTCTCACCAATGTTCTTCGTGGCTGCTGATATCAAACTAATAAATTTACATTTGGTCACCCAAATAATACCTGCCAATCTCAGCACATATAAAAATTTTTCTATGAATATTCTGATTCCTAGAATGATATGAGACTAACCTATTTCTTCTTTGTAATGAGGTGGAGGTGTGGGGGAAGAAATGGGAAGTTTTCAGCTGACTGAATTCCTCTCTACTAATCCTCTTAAGACTAATGACTCCCTATCTAACCAGAATTCTAATTAAAAGAAATTTAATTTTCATAATTAACTTTAAGAAGAAGTAATTAGAGCCATTTCAATTGCTTGTTTTTGTATGAAAAGTGTATCTTTTTTATTTAAGGAAACTAATAATTTGATAAATAGTGTGTCTAGCTTATTAAGCTATACCCAATGAGAGATACCTGGGACTAGCTAAGTCAGTTTAACATTCATGTTAACAATTTATTTATTCCTGTCAATATTATAAAAAACAAAATATTACAAGTACTTAAGCGCATAGTTTATAGAAGACCACCGATGCATTAATATCACACCATAATACACAGTATGAAATACTTTGACACTGAATAATCTTTTATTTATTATCATCTCTCAGAGATATTAACAACTTTTACTCAAAGAAACCTTGAAAGTACATTTTCATTACAACCCCTAAATAAGCTAAGTCCCATGTTATCTTTATTGGCTTTAATAAAATAATGTAATTATAATGTATTAAACTGATGACTCTGGAAGTATATCTTAGCAAAATCTGTAATTACCTTGTAAATTTCTTTGTTTTATTATTAACTGTATTACTATATTGTCAGTTTATTTTAATTTAAATTATTTATATGTAATGAAGAAATTGTTAAAATGCTGACTACTTTTTTTTAAATATATAAACTTATGATTATCTCTTTAATAGTTTATTTTGGGTTGAACCATTATTTATAATTGTGTGCTTAGTTATGGGAAATAAGATATTTCTTTTAGGGTAAACATACAAAATATTCACAATAATCTATTATTATTAGACATTTTTTTCGTTGGGGTTCAGTCAAGGTAGATCCAAAAATTTCAAATTAAAAAAAAAATGTATTTTTTTAAATTATCTGTCAATATATCAGCTTACATTGTAAGCCATCTTCAGGGCTATCATGAGGACAAGAGGGGACGTCCTGTCCCTAGGCACACATGAAAATTCATGACTGAGCGGAACCAGTCACGTGTTAAAAATATTTTTATAAGTAATGAAAGAATTCCTGTAGTCCTAAGCAGCAAAATTACCTACATTTTCTACTATTCCACTTTTTTAGCCTTTCCTTCTTTTGACACACCTTCTTGATATCACTTCTCTTTATACAGAAGTACAGGGTGGTTTCTCTGGTGAGATGTTGAAGCACTCTTTGGTATACTTTGTTCAGTTCATACATATTTGTCTAGCATTTTTCATCATACCAAAAATTCTTTACTTATGCATTGTCCAATTCCTCTGCGCCTTCCTTCAATCTTATCCACTTGGATTCAGTGGTTTAACCTTGTCTGCTCTCTCCCCATCCTTTAAGTCGAAAATCTGTGCCTCACATTTCAATTTCTGAATCTTCTATCGTCATAGAAGGAGCTAATTTCTCTGTTTCCCTAGCCTCTGTGGCTTTTCTCATCATTTCCTGTATGGCTGTTGCATTCACTTCATACCTCAGTTTTAAGAATGAGTCATACTTTAATCTAGAAGAGGCTCCTATCATTCAATATAGTTGGCGACAATAATTTCCCTTATCCATGGGTGGGTTGTATAATTAAATCAGTCCTTCTATTTTTATTTATTGAACATATTTCGCAATGATTGTTTCCTAAGTTTAGATTGTTATGTCTTTACCCAATCTCCAACCAGAATGATCCGGAGATTAGTGATATAGGCTCTCTTCTTTTAACAGTTGCCTTCTCTATGTTTATGCTATGGCATTCCCACCCCAACAGCGTACCTTTTCATCACTTTCTAATTTGAGCCTGGGAGTTACTTCAAGTTCTTAAACATAGCTTCATTTGCCTATCAACTACTTCCCAAAGTGAATAATATTAGACAACTTCAATTTGAATGGCTGAAATGAAAAATATTAAAGCATAAGAGAGACAAAAGTATAAAAATGCTGCCGAGTTATGTACACTATTTATTAGTTCATAATCTGTCATTGTAATCCTCACTGTCTTCTTCAATCTTAGCTGAAGTTTTTGTCTTATACAAAGTTGAAAATACTAATCTGTCATTGTAATCCTCACTGTCTTCTTCAATCTTAGCTGAAGTTTTTGTCTTATACAAAGTTGAAAATACTAATCTGTCATTGTAATCCTCACTGTCTTCTTCAATCTTAGCTGAAGTTTTTGTCTTATACAAAGTTGAAAATACTAATCTGTCATTGTAATCCTCACTGTCTTCTTCAATCTTAGCTGAAGTTTTTGTCTTATACAAAGTTGAAAATACTAATCTGTCATTGTAATCCTCACTGTCTTCTTCAATCTTAGCTGAAGTTTTTGTCTTATACAAAGTTGAAAATACTAATCTGTCATTGTAATCCTCACTGTCTTCTTCAATCTTAGCTGAAGTTTTTGTCTTATACAAAGTTGAAAATACTAATCTGTCATTGTAATCCTCACTGTCTTCTTCAATCTTAGCTGAAGTTTTTGTCTTATACAAAGTTGAAAATACTAATCTGTCATTGTAATCCTCACTGTCTTCTTCAATCTTAGCTGAAGTTTTTGTCTTATACAAAGTTGAAAATACTAATCTGTCATTGTAATCCTCACTGTCTTCTTCAATCTTAGCTGAAGTTTTTGTCTTATACAAAGTTGAAAATACTAATCTGTCATTGTAATCCTCACTGTCTTCTTCAATCTTAGCTGAAGTTTTTGTCTTATACAAAGTTGAAAATACTAATCTGTCATTGTAATCCTCACTGTCTTCTTCAATCTTAGCTGAAGTTTTTGTCTTATACAAAGTTGAAAATACTAATCTGTCATTGTAATCCTCACTGTCTTCTTCAATCTTAGCTGAAGTTTTTGTCTTATACAAAGTTGAAAATACTAATCTGTCATTGTAATCCTCACTGTCTTCTTCAATCTTAGCTGAAGTTTTTGTCTTATACAAAGTTGAAAATACTAATTCTTCCCTCGGCTTGTTGACTAAAATCACTGTCACACATAATGATTGTAATTTTAATTTTCACTTTAGGCATAAACAAGCCAAGCTGCACAAGTTAACTTTTTTCTGTTGAACTTCTCATAAAAATAATTAGTTTTTGTGCTCATTCAAAAATAAAAGAATACTAGTTCAGTGGGAATATTACTGTTTCGAGAATAAACTCCAGAATTCCATAAATATCCCTCCTCACACATTTGAAAAAATTTTAATTGATTAGTGAATCTAATTTTTTTTCTCTACTGCTCAGAGTATTGAAAATTAAAAGCTATTTAAACTTAATATGCTTTTTCTTATAGATTAGTTAGTTCTAGGGCTTAGTTTCAAATTTCAACTTTATAGTCAAAAAGCTCCAAAACTAAATATTTATTAGAAAAAGCAAAAAAAAAAAGATAATAAATTTTTTAAAGATTTTTTTCATTATTTGCAAAATAAAGCTATAAAGCTGTGCATTGTCCCAAGGATTCAATGAATTGTCCCTAGTTATCTATTAAACCAAATCAACTTTTAACCAAACCTCTTACACTATTAGTCAATTTGGAGCTGATCTTACAGGAAATTACTCATTCTTGTACAAACACATACACCTTTTTTTTTCTTTTTTTCTCTTTATATCTGGAATTATACCGAAATCCACAGTACATTAACTCAACTTAATGTGGATTTTTTAATCTGTGTAACTTGCTTCAAGAATGAAGATTTATAACGCAAATAAAAAAAAAACAGGAAGGTTCGCTGCCTGTACATAAAGTGAGGTCTCTAAGCATAAAATAATTATAACATTTACTTACAAAAATGTAACAAGTAATAATAAAATAAGTAATCTGTTTGTTACAACTTCACCTTGTTAAAACCTTCCCCAGTTCCTTACTAAATATAAATTATAGCTTGTGAATTTCAATTCAATGAAAACTTTTTTTGACCTTTAACAAGCTTCTTGTTTCTTGCCCAAAACTGGCCTGTACTTCTCACAAATAGCTGAAGTAAATGATTTTTTTTTCTTTAATAAAAATATTTTTAACAGGAATTGTGCAGAAATTGATTATACATAACTAAGCATATAAAAAAATATAAATGGAGTGTGTTTACAAATCAATGATGTGATCTTGAGAGATATGATCCCTTCAATTGATAACAAGTTGACTTAGTATCAGGAATAGTGAATATTAAGTAAGAATAGTAAAGTAAATGCGTCTTATTCATTAGCTAAAATATCCAGATAAGAGAAAATCAGTAAGTGATAGTTTGAAAACAATTTATCTCAATCATTTCATTGATTTCCAATGCTGCAGTAACTTCCAGAGTCACTATTCTCTTTTCCTCTGATGCAGCTCACTATACTTCTTCCTATTATTTTTTATTTTCTTTCCAATATTTTATTTTATTTTTTATTTATTTTAGTGGTACATCAGTCATTCTAGGAATGAATGTCAGAATTTATTTTTGATTAATTTATTATCGTCTTTTTTTTTTTGTATTTCCAGTGTGTGGCATTTTATATTTTCCTGTCACATTTTTTGTCTCATAACCTATGAATATATTTTTTTTCAGAATGTCATGCAGAAGAACGGAATAGTAATTAAAATTTATTACTTTTTCTATACTTTGATGTTTGTAATTTAGCTGACTTAATTAGTTATTTTTTATTAATATTTGTGTAATGCATGGGTGTTGTTTATGTGTTGTGAGTTATGCTCAGTATTGCTCTCATCAGTTGATATTGGATGAAGTTGGGATATCAGCAGCTTCTAAAAGCTATAATAATTGGTTTTGCCGCATGGTTATATGTGTTTCTAATACATCTGTTCTCCTTCTAGGTTTTGGCTCTTCTCAAGAAGCACACCTTCATTCTGTGTTCTGTATCTGTCTTTCTATCTCACTCTNCCCCCCCCCCCCTGCTAAAGTGACGCTACGCTACGTCTGGGAAGTGAGATCAGCGCTATCTATCTCTGAGAGAACATCTCTGCGACAACTATAGGCCATTTCCTTATCGGCTGTTCTAACAGGTGACAAGTGTGGCGGTTTTTGAGAGCACTAAGCGCTATTCACAGTCTGCCCTAACAGGCTTCCAACAACTCATCCCTTAATGAATGTTTAAGGACTTTTCATAAAAAATTTTAAATTCTCCATTATTATTGGGAGGTGGGTAGTACATCCTTGGGTTTCAAAAATAGGAGCTCTCCATGAGATATTTTTTTTTGAAAAAGTTACAATTTTCATTTGAGTAACCAATATTAAATCAATAAGCTTAAATTAAAAACAGAACATTCATGAATATGACTGTAATGTCCCGTTAAATGTTTAATATGTACAATTTTTTTTTTTTTCAGAGAGAGTGGACTAAATGAGTTTTTTTTTTTTCAAAATTGACTTCTCTTATCAACTTTATTTTTTTAAACTGGTTAAAGATGAACTCCCTTTAGATATATGAAATAAAAATCTTCTTTCATGAATCTCAAAGTGTGGGTGTGAGTGAGAGATTTACGATTGAATCACTTACTCTTTAATCATTCTCTCACACCCACACTGGGATCTTCCTAAGACCATAATTCTTTAAAGTGTGTTTCTTTAGCCAACATGGTTATTTTGATACACTTCCAGTTAAAAAAATAGGAAAAAAATAAATAAAAGAGGGGTTTGGGTAAAAGGGAAAGGGAAGGCCTTTGGATACCTATTTACGGGGAACTTAGGAAAATACGCCTTTTACACTCCGCCACGTGACGTCACCACGACAGCCCCAAGATATGACTTAGAGGTATGTCGGGGAAACAAGACCGCCGCCATTTTCTTCATTTCTTTGGCCCAGAACCGGTCTTTTTACCGTACTTAAATGAGAAAAAATATATATGATTTATAGACTCTTATGTTCTATCTTCACTCTCTAGTACCAACTTTAGTTGAATTTTGTAAATATATTTACTATGACAATTTTTCCATCAGTTGTCCTCTATTTTTCGTAAATTCTCATTTCACCACATTTTAAATGGCGATATATTTAAATGTTTTCACATTCAATGTAAAGTTTAATTATATATATTTAATATATATATATATATATATAAATGATAATATCTATCAATGTTATGTGTAAGAAGTTATATGCTTTGCATATCCCTGAACAGGGGATAAAAATTTGCCTCTCCTTCCCTTTCTTGTCACTGAATAAATGTTTTCTGAGTTTTAAAAGTATTGCCGAATGGATATTATATAAATATTATAGTTAACAAGAAACTACATATTCCTTAGACTAAAATTACTACATACTTCAAATCTTCTTCATTTATTTGACATCAAAATGACTTATATTTATTGCATAATTTAATATACTGATCAGTATAAATAATTTGGAGGCTTTCATTAGTTAACATAAATAGGGTCTAAAATTATAAGAAATAAACCTCTCTTACACTATTAAATAAAATTCTAACTGCACATTGTAGCTTTTTAATTTATCTAAGACAGTGTTTAACCTGTCAAAATAATATTTGGTTATCGAATTGACGTTTTTGTGTCATCTAGTTCATAGAGAAAAAATAAAGATCAGTAGTTGATATTTAATGAGTAAAGAACAGATACTTTCTAGAATTAATTGTAGGAACTTCAGTATAATCCGAAACTTGAGATAACTGTAAAATGTCAGTGAAGTTTGATATTTATAATAATGAGTAACAAACAAAAATACTCTTTTTACTTTCAACCAACTTTTCAAAATACATAATTCTCAAGAAAGAAATATTATAATATTGTATTTACAATATTATAATAGAAATGGTGACACAGACTTTATATAAACTTATGCTAGCCTTAAATCAAATTTTAAAATGAAAAAACTCATACATACAAATCACACATTANCCCTATATATATATACACATAAAGTTTGGCTTACAGCTTTCTCGAAATTCAAGATGGGGCAATTGAAAAAGTCCCAAAACAATGATCTTTTTTAATCTCTCACCACTTTGAAGAGGGTCTATCTACTTATCTGCTAGAGTAGCCTCCCTATTCTAAACACCCATAATATATAGAAGGTTTTATTTTTCATTAAAAGCTTGCCTTTGGTGGGATTCAAGCATCCCTGTAGCACCCCAGGGTATTGAGACCCTAACAGATCCCTTGAGATATTCTGTTGCCTCCTCAGTGGTTTTTATTAAAGCATACAGAGTGCTTTTGAACTCACAGCCTCATCAACAATGCTTTAAATTGGCCTATTCTTATGCCTATTCCAGTTGACAAGCTTAGTTACGTTTTTACGGTTAATTCAAAAATATCTGTCAAAGATATTATTTCAGTACTTGCTGATAGTTGCTTTTCAACTTTATATTCCGTTTTTATCGTTAAAATGTTACAAATAATAACTTTATTGAGTGGTTGCTAATCAATTTACATTGTTCTATATTTATATACAAATTATTTTATTCGGGCCTAAATAACTTTTAAATTATTCTCAATTAAAACAATTTTTAAACAATTAATAAACTAGGGCTCACTTTGCGAACTTTGAGGTCATCGATTATAGCAGCAATATCATAGTTAAGTAAAATAAACGAAATAGATCCCAGAAGGAAGCCTAGTAAGCTCCCAGAGAGTAGGTAGATAAAGAAAAGAATTAAATTAAAGTTTCCCTGGCAGTATGTGTTATTCCAGTAGTCTTTAATAAATTTCAAAAAAATAGACAGAAATGGCATAAGATTTTAATCAAGAAATTTGTAAAGGTAAAGAGAAATTGTTAAAAATTGTATTGGAGCCTGATACATAGTACCAATCTGACAGTTAAGTTCATAGGTCTTGTAAATTTCACCTTAAATTAAGAGACTTGTTGGTATTGATTTGAATGGCTAAGCATTGGTCATTTGAAATGGCAAAGCTCACTGTCTAATTTCTTATTAATATGTTTATTCCTCTGTTTCTTTTACTTCGGTTCACTGTTATAGGTTAGATAGTGAATAATGCAAGTTTAATTAATTGAATGTTACAGTGTCCACTGTTTAAAAAAACTATATTTTCAAGAATTCAAGACATTATCCTATTTGTTTAGCTCTTCTCTTTTTTTGCAAAGCATATAACTACTGATGTATAAGAGACTTAATAGTACTCTTTTTTTTCTTTCTTTTTTTTTTTTTAAATATGTAAGTATATTCCATTTAGTGAACAATAAAAATATTTTTGCAGTTGTCTGTAGAGATTGGATATTCTTAAATAATATACATAAATTTACTTTTATTGAATGTATTACTTAATATGAATACAATAGTAAAATTCATTTTTGTCAAAAACAGGCATAGTTTACTTTAAAGGAGAGCTAAACCAACTTTTCAAGCTCATTATAAATAATTAAATATGCCCATTGATTGAAACATTAAATTAAAAGGTATTCATCCCTGAATGAATATTTTTGTTGTATTTCTAGAATTTTGTATTTAATTTTTTTTTTTTACAATACAATTTATATAAGTAAAGCAGTAGTTCAATTCAGAAGATTTCATGTAAACCATTCCTGAAAACAAAAGTACTTGATATCAAATGATGATTATTGAAAAATTAAAAAATCTTAGTAACTGCCTGTTCTTGGACAAATCATATTGTACAATATATAACAATATCTTGCATTTATTTGATGGATGACACATGCTTTGAAAGCCAATGTTAAGACTTAAATGACCTGAGCATTTTAAGACATAAATCCTTATCTTCTTAATATAAAAACTATACAAAATAAGCTAAGTGTTAAGGAAATAATCTAAATATTTTGTTTGGTTGTGGTTTTTTATCCCACGTAAATTTTAAACAATTAATGAGAGGGAACAGAATAAAAAAATCTATCTGTCCTTGCCAGGAATCGAACCTGGATCTCCTGCTATCCGGGCCAGTATGCTAAACCATTACACCACCAGGACTAGCTAGTAATCTCACTCAATTCCCTCTACACTAGTGAGAGCCTAACTTTACGAGAAAGACGAGAACAGATAGATTTTTTTATTCTGTTCCCTCTCATTAATTGATTAAAATTTACGTGGGATAAAAATCCACAACCAAACAAAATATTTATAAACTAAAATTTAATAAAGTAAATGACAAGAGTCGACAAAATGTATGACAATGTCAGCTACTTCGAGTTTAAGACGAAGTTCTCGTCTTTCTCGTAAAGTTAGGTTCTCGCTAGTGTAGAGGGAATTGAGTGAGATAACTAGCTAGTCCTTGTGGTGTAATGGTTTAGCATACCGGCCCGGATAGCAGGAGATCCAGGTTCGATTCCTGGCGAGGACAGATAGATTTTTTTATTCTGTTCCCTCTCATTAATTGTTTGGAAATAATCTAAGTTAATAGCTTGCATTGGGGTCATATAGTTCTAAAGTGGAGCTTTATAATTGTCAAATATGTGTCTGTGATTTCTTAGTGAAATGATTTCATCCACCTATTGAAGTAAGAAAATTTATACTTTTTTTTTTTTTAATTATGAAACCTCCTGTTAAAGATTTCGTTTGTGGCTCATACCTTTAGTTA
Source organism: Oncopeltus fasciatus (assembly GCA_000696205.2). NCBI lineage: Eukaryota > Metazoa > Arthropoda > Insecta > Hemiptera > Lygaeidae > Oncopeltus > Oncopeltus fasciatus. The sequence goes on along the minus strand of KZ807895.1, from coordinate 775 downwards.
TTGCCAGTCAATCAATCTATCTGAACAGGTGTCACATTAGTGACTAATCATAATTTGGCCATGGTTGGACATTTTCATCAGACATTTTCTGTTGTTTTTAAGTAATTGTTAATATAAACTATTATTAGCTATTATATTTAAATTAATACTCAATAAGTGCTAATGACCACTAGCAGTCAAGGCCCAAAAAATATAAATACTTACTAACTGTCTAATTAACTTAATGAACTCTCGAACAAAAAAAATTATAACTTTCTTTTTTTTTTAAAAAAAAAAAAAGGTGGTCAATGTAGCAGTTTTGAAAAACTGAAATCCTGTAGCCCAGAAGAGGGCTGAGAAAAATATCTAAAAATAAATTGTATATTCTTTTTAAAAAATTCAAATATGATACAATGTAACATTCTGTAAATGTCTAGAGACCTTGAACATCATTGTTTAACTAAACTTTTTGTAACTTAAAAATGGTTAAATTTGAAAATAGTTATCTTATGCTGTTATTAAGTTATTACTTTGAACTTTACTAAAAATATTTGTGTGACCTTTGAAAAACGAAGTATTAAAACCAAAAATGTCAGTATTATCTATTTATAGATGAAATTGGACCATATATCATAGGAAATTTTTTCTGTGGTCTACTATCTACAGCCAAAATGTGATTATTCATTTATAAAACAGCCTGTATATTTAAAGATGATCTCATGAAAATAAAAGATAATAAGATACATTTTTTTACCATAGTATATTGTTTCAATATAAACTTTAGAAGTTGAAAAAA
>KZ807894.1:272517-291414 GCA_000696205.2 Oncopeltus fasciatus | reverse complement strand
GATTGCCTCAAGTGGAGCCCAATTTTTTCCTCTCCTTCGATCGATCAAAAGGTAGAAATCTTAACAAATTACTTGTTAAAATTCGAAATTAAATAATATGGCTAGTTAATTAATTTAAACTATATTCAATCATTAAATATTTTTCTGATAAAAATAAATTATATGGCGGAATGTGGTTGACCTTGAACTGGTGATAAACACAAATATTTAATCTAATGAATCTCATTGATTTAAAACATTTGTAAGCTATTTATATGTGATGGTGAGTGATCTGGTATGGGAAGTTGTCAATTCTTATTTTTGCATTAAAGTAAACTTCTTAATTTTTTTTTTTTTTTAATTTGATCTTTTTTAGCTTTTTTTTTTGCCTGTATTTTTTCTCCCCCAAAGCTAATGAACAAATTTTAATGAAATGCGGAAAATAGTTACCTCTTGGAGGTTTAAAAAATATATGTTTTCTTGAATATTAGCATTGTTCAGAAGATATGGAGGTTTGAAAATTAGGTTCTTTTACTATTTTTTAACTTGCTATCTGACTTCTTTATATTTCTATAGTTAATGTATGTAACTTATTTCCATATATCAACTAATTAATTATTTTTTTATTTATTTGATGCTGTCCTTTTTTGTTTTTACATTTTGATATAATGAGTTGTACCCGACCTTAAAGAGCAGGAAATTTAGTTCAATATAAAAAGCTTAGGCCTGTCATGCATTGTATATTTTCCTTAGTTATATAGTCTTGGGTAATTGAGCTTTAATCGCATATTGAAATTTCACAAGTGTTACATAGGAAGGTGCTTGTTCTATTAATTTAAACCCGGAACCCTTTATTTGCAAGCTCATTTGTCTTATGTTTTTTACTGTCTTCTGTTTTCAATTGTCTTATGCTTTTAACTGAGATATTTATTTTGTACATATTCTCAGATAATATTTAATGTAGTAAACAGACTTGAAATATTTTTAAAAATACTAAAATATAGTTACCTCTGATCCAGGTTAACAGTTTAAAAGCTTCATGCTTAGTATCATCACTATTATTCAACAAAGGAAAAAATTTCTCTTTTTTGAACTGTGAGAAAAGCTTGCCCATATCTAAGATCCTATACTTTATCTAAAATTGGTTTATATATGCTTAATAATTGATAATATTAAAAGTGATTGATTATAGTGTGGAAGCACATTCAAAAGTACTGATACCTACTTTTTGTTTATTTATTATAATGAAATTTTTATACATAAGTGTGTATGTGTGCCTGTGTGTGCGCGCATGCATTCTTGTGTGCGTACTTATGTGCGTGCGTGGTGTGGTGTGGTGTGGTGTGGTGTGCGTGCGTGCGTGCGTGCGCATGTGCGTGTGCGTGAGCATGTGTGTGTGTGTGTGCGTGCGCATGTGCGTGTGTGTGTGTGTGTGTGTGTGTTATCGCGGGCTTGTGTGTGTGTGTTATCGCGGGCTTGTGTGTGTGTGTGTGTGTGAAAGAGTATACAGGTGCACTTGTACACGTGAGTAACTTGTATCGTCAATATATTTTCTCTAAACTTTTTCTCTCTTAAGTATTATAAGAAAAATTTATGATTTATGTTCATACCTTATAAATTTATTACCTTCAAGATATTTTTTTTTTATAAATATATAAATATCTCTTAGGGTTCTTAATTTTGAAATAAAAACTTTAACCAGAACTACAAAATTAAAAATATTAAATAATATTTGAGTGCCTTTACACAAATTTTTTCTCATCTTTCTATTTCTAATTTATTTTGGCTTCTTTTCCAGGGTACCACAACACCTTTGCGGAATGAAATGCTATCAAAAGAATTATCCAAACTCCAGGATTTAATGCTTCATCAGGAGATATTGTATCAAGAGCAAATTACAAGTTGTACTGAAGAAATAGAAGACTTAAAGAAGAAAGTAGGGGAACTTGAAGCCAAACAGCCTCCTGATAATGCAGAGGAAGCTCTGGCTGAGGTTAAAGCTGAAGCTGACAAACTCCGGAAACAAGTAGCAGAAAATACTGACCAGAAAAAGCAGCTCATGTTAGTTGATTTTTTTTTCTTTAGAAATTGAGCCACTCATATTTCATAAATTAATTCCATTAAAAAATATATATATCTTATCCTGCATTTTTACTCCTATTACTGCAATAGAGTAACACATCTTATAAATCTTTAAAAAAAAGTGAATTTTTAAGTATTTTCATTTTTTTTTAACCACACTTGAAAATAAAATTTTTTGTAAAAAAAAATGGAGAACTAAATTTTTAAAATGAGGTTGAATAAAATATTAACAAGATTTTTGTTCCTGAGCATCAAATGTTGGTATGACTAAACCCTCAGTTTTAGTATGTATGTTCAGTTGGGGTTGTTAGGAGTCTGGAGAGCCAGCGTTACTCTTTGAATCACTTTATCAGTAAAGCTCATGATATCAGGTCCACCCCTTCACTGCACAATCCATAATCATAAAATTTCTCGCATGGCTCAGATCAGCATAACTTATGAAAAAAATTGTGTCATTCAAAATATCTTGAATACATTTAACAAGCAACAGAATTAGAAATTGCTTAATAGATCGGAGTAAGTTATGAGAGCTGCCAAACAACAATCACAAACGATCTTCAATTATGTATAGTGTGTGTCAGATAAGTTCCTTATTATCTGTGACAAAACCAGGGTCTCTTCTACACTCCCAGTTAAAAAAAAAGCAAGTAAGATATGTGTAAAAGGAGTAGCCCCGGTGAAATTCCATTACTTGACTCAACTGGCAATTTACATTCAACTTTTTTCTTCTGGTATTGGAACTCTGCATTTCTCTGTTCTGCATGACCAACCAACTTGATAGGTCATCCTTCTCCATGACCATAACATACTACATCTCTAATTATAGTAATGCACTCTTTTAAGCCCTGGCAAAGCGAGAATGCCCTGCGATATCCATTTGTTTAGGCTATTAAAAGCAGCTCTTTAAATTTTGTAATCATTCAATACTCTATAGAAGGTGTTCTTGTTGCTCCAACATTGTCAACTTTAGTAATAAAGTGATTAGAAGTGTGTAAAAACCAGCACCTTCCCCAAAACCTGTTCTAAAAGCATTATATTTCCCTGAAAGATCCTATACCTATTTCCCAGCAGTTCATTAGTTTTATAACTAATTTCATGTTCAGATAAAAATTGTTTGGCTTTATAAATTGGCCAAATCAAAAACCATCTTAATAAAAGATTAAAACAACATGAATACAGCATTAAGAATTGTGATACTAATCCTTTGGGCCTCTCCCTTCATGCTATTAGCAACAACCACACACCTGCTTTTAATTAAGTCCTGGCCTCTGAGCCAAGAAAAGGCTAATTTCGAAATGTGTGCACATCCATCTCAATCCTACTGCTATTAATGATAGGCAGGATAAAGACAACATTTTATCAGCTTATTGTAATGTTTTCCATGTAATTCAATGGAAAAATTCAGGTAAATAATCCCCGGCATCTGCCTTTCAACTTTTCTTTGAAAGCATTAACCCGTCCATTGTTACGTACCTTTGAGGTGTGCAGTCACCCCCTCCCACCCCTTTTTGCCCATTGTCTCATTTTAGTTCTGCACTCTGAGATGTGGCCATAAACCTCCCAAGAGATCTCTTTAGACATCACTATCGGTACATATAAAATTTTTATTTATAACATATTTTATCTTATTTGTATAGTTTAAAATTTTTTTAGTTTAATCTGTAAATCTTTTTGTCACATAACACACCACATCTCTGTCTGTTTGTGGTTTATTTAAATTCAAATTTTAAATAAAAAAAATTTAGGAACTAGCGATACTGATAAATTTGCTAAGTTCATCAATTCTTTCATTACAGATTTTTTTAATTAATTAAAATATAAATGAAAAACCTATCGGCATTTATTTATATTTTTAATCATAATTCATTTTATAATATGTTCACGTGAGAGTCACTCAGGGTTTCACCATTTCAGGATGATCATGGAAGAGTATGAGAAAACTATTTCACAGGTGGTAACCATGCGAGAAGATGACAGAAAGAAGTTTGAAACAGAGAAGGAGCAGTTGGCCAGTGAGAGGGATGAAGCAGTACAGCACTTACGAAACATGGAGATAGCTTTCAATGATGTTCACCAGTGAGTACTAGTTCATAGGGGTCATGGATGCTTTTGGTCCCATGATGTTTATTTATAACTCCTGAAAAATTTAAATGCATAAATTTCACTGTAAAATGAAATTATAATTTCTTATCAATCAATTTATTAACTACTGATAAAATTATTCATATGTTGTTATTGCATTTATGATCTATATTAATTTATATATAGATAAATATCTGGAATGTCCACCACTCATGTTTACATTTAGTTTAGATTAAATAAAAGTTGACTAAAATCTGAAAACTCATGTAAGTATGATATTTTAATCATGACCTATCTGATCAATACTTTCTTATTGAAAAAAAAAGGTTTATTTTCTTAATAGTACCTCCTCTACTTTAATTTGATTGAAATTTATCGATAACGTGTTATCATTGTGGAAGTCTCAACTGTTAATTATTAATCTTAACTGGTGAATGGATGAGAAAAAAAACTTTTTTTCTGCTTAAGGTCATCTCTAAAGTTTCCTTCCTCCTCATCCCTGCTTCATTTTTTGAATGTTTTATAATCAGATAATTAATAATAATAAATCTGTTTAATTTAAGCTGCTTCTGTTAGTTAGATTTTTAAATATTCAACCTTCTTTTTCTTTATTCATAGTTATAAAAGAGAAAGCTGCAAGTCTAATTATAACCTACCATGCTGTTTCCTAAATTAAGGTGAATTAGTGGAAGACTATTTGAAATTATCAGAAAGAGTTAGATTACCAGAGACAAAATTTTGTCAATGTCCATATTATTTTATAATATGTTTTCTATATATTTTTATAATACAGTGATGTATATAATATTCCTCCATAGGAAATATGAGAAGTGCAAGGAAGTGATAGAAGCCTTCAAGCATAATGAAACCCAGTACAAACTTTCCCTTGCTGAAAATAAAAAGACCATTATGCAACAGGAGGAGAATTATGCGAAACTCAAGGAACATGCCTCAGAGAAATTAGAAGCGTGAGTNGAAGCCATAATTTATAAAATAATTTGATGATTGATATTTTTTCCTTAAATCATTAAAGATTTTATTAATATGTGATTACAGTGGAGGGAGGGAGGTTTCAGGTGAAAGAAATAAAATTAATATCATCTTTATTTTTAATGGTTTAAAAATAATGTATAAAAATATAATAGGTGTAAAATTTTATTTTTTTAACTAGATTTGTAATATCTTTCTTTTTTATTCCATTAGTTAAACTATTACTTGACAGCTATATTGATTTTAAAATTTCACATCAGTTAATTTATATTACAGAGTTTTGCACATTCAAAAGTCCGGAGTGAAGTTCAAGGAGGAGGGAGAAAACCCTGGCCCCAAAAAGGCATGGGAAGAGCTAGACATGGGAGTATAAGGTATATTATTTTGTTATAGAATTCTGTCATTTGTTCAGATGAACAAGTGGATTTTTTGAGTAAATATTTTTTTGTCAGGTCTCCACTTTTTCGGGGAGGTGGTGTTGTTCATGGACCAAGGTCACCAACCAGTCACTTTTATATGTTACCTTTTTTTAAACGTGTAATTGGTCTTACATCAACCTTATCTATAAAACTTGCTCAAGTATGTTATCATTGATTAAAAAATGATCATTTATATTTTTTCTTGTTCTTAATGAGTGTATTCTTCCTCAAGGATGACCTTCACATAGTTGATAATTTGGAAATTCCTACAGAAGAGCCACAATTTTTATTGGACTTAATTGAAGAAAGAAACTGGGGAGTTTCTGTTCTAATTGTTGATGTGTGAGTATTGTTACTGCTTTTTTAAATTTTTTAAATTTATTTTATTAATACATTTATTTTATTATTTATTTAATGTATCTAAAATACATTGATTTCATTACATTATTCATCCCTATTGACTTCCTAGTGAGAAGAATAGTTTTTGGTTTGGTTAAAGATAAACTGATAAAGGGTTCATTGCTTTCATTTTTAGTAAATAGTATAGTGGATCTTGTGAATACAATTGAGTTTTTATGGATAAAATAAATGATGAATAAATCAATAAATGTTTTCATTATAAATACATTCTTATTTTTTTATTCTTCAAAATCAGTAAATAAAGCTACTCAAAACACAATTTAAGTCTTGATGAAAGCAAAAAGACAATGTTTAGGAAGGGATTTAATATTTCACTGTTTGTTAACATATTTATTGTGCAATTGGAATGATAATTAGGAACTCCAGGAATTTAGCTCTTTAAAACATTTGCATGCATTTGTGACGTGTGCATGAATGCATATGTGTAAGTTGTGAAGTGTGTGCATGTGTGTGCATAGGCAAACATGTGTGTGTGGGCGCACCAGTGTGTGTAGGACAATGTTAGCTCCTTTGAGCATATATTCCTCTTACTTGGGGGTTTAAACTCGGAGTAAAGTGCGGGGGCTAGCGGAGATTATCTAGCTAGCCTCGGTGGTGTAGTGACTTGCCCAGAAAGCAGGAGACCCTGCTTGCTGAGGTAGCAAGATTTTTTAAGAAGGTTCTTAAAAGGTTCTTGGGCCTTGTGATGGCTCATTGCTTGTTTGTTCCGAGATTCTTCTCTCATACAGTACTGGTTTCCAATTCTCAATTGAGAAAATAGGTAGGAATTATTTCATAAAAGTAGTATAAGGAACTAGGAGACAAGTTAGACAGGTTTATTTAGGGGGAGGGCTAATGGTTTTTCAGAATGTTGAAGATGTTTGAATAAGTTGAAAAAATTTGTTCTATATCAGTTCTGTCATTAACTGGATTGTGTTATGAATTTATGTGAATGGTTTCAGATAGTAGGCATTTGTGCTCATAGGTTTCAGTTGAAAGAATAGTAATGTTATTAAAGTGAAATGTGTGTCCTTCGTGAATGACGTGTTTTGCGAGGAAAGTTTTATTTGTTTTTTGTTAATGTCATTTTTGTGATTGTTGATTCTACAAGAAATCAGGTTTTTGTTCTGCCCAATGTATGAACCATTGCAATTAGAAATGGAACAAGGAATTTTGTAGACAATATTGATTCTGTTAGGAAGAGGGATGGGGTCTTTGTAGTGGGTATAAATAGATTTAAGTTTGTTATTAGTGTAAAAAACAAGATTAAGGTTAAGGCAATTTTTTCATTTTTATTGTTGAATGTCATGTCAGAGTGTGTGAATGATCTGTAGATAAGATTTTTAGCCACATTTATTTTTTGATGATGAGGGTAAGATGAGTTGAAATAGAGGAGACAAAAACCTGAGTATGTGTGCATAGTGTACCAATCAATGGAAATAGAGACATTGTTGTTATGGATGATAAGTGTGTCAAGGAAGGGGGTTGATAATCAGACTCAATTTCAATGGTGAATTTCAGATGGGGTGATAAGAGTTAAATGTATTAAGGATTTAAGGGATTTTTTCAGGATTAAGAATGAGGTCAGGTAATCAACATATTTTTTTTATCAACCTCAAGGGATTCTGGTCTGAGACGGCAACCAGTGCACTTCGGCTTCGTACTAATTCGTTATTTTCAAGGTTCAACGTGAGATTTTCAGCTTGATTTTTCTCACAGAGTTGAATTAGGTCTCCAGTGATCTTCACAAGTTTTTGAATTTTATGTAAGACATCTTACCTCTCTTCAATCTACACCGGGAGTTTGCGGCAAGTTGCGGAATGAGCAGGCTTATCAGAGATTGCAACTTATCAGTAAGTAATCTGCTGAGCATTATCCCTTCTCTATAACTCTTCCCTCTGCCTAATAGACACGCCCAGCCTACTTCTTATCTCACCAGCTGTTTATCGGAGCTTTATAAGTAAACAATGGTTCAGTGTCCGGTGTGCTAACTTGCTATTAATAGAGATGACGAGAGCTCTCTAGCCTATATCACATGTAAACTAATTTTCCATGGAACGTGTTGTGGTATTGATGACTCAGATATTGAGTCTCAGAGGTCACAGAGAAAAGGCTGGACATGCGAAAAATGTAAAAAAAACGAGGAAGACCTCACTAGCTAAATCTACCTAGGAAGGGAATCTATTTTCATATATTCAGGAGGCCACAAGGGCTCTTCTCACCAGAGATGGGCGAGATAAAAAGTGGCGTCGCTAGTGAGCTAAGTGAGTTTAAAGTAAAGACCCTCTTAATAAAAGCAATGACGCTAGTTTTGAAAATGTCCAACTTCTCAAAAGTATAGAGAACAGACTAGAAGCCCAGACAAACGTTTTCGTGCAACTAGCGCTCGAAAACAATACATTGAAGTCAAGGATGTCTGAATTGGAGGTGAGTCTGAATCACGCCCAACAGGAGCTACTCTGCAGATCTATCGAGGTTCGAAGGATACCGGTGCGACCTGGTAAAACTCCCGCTGGTCTGGTGACAAGTATAGGCGCCAGTCTGGGCCTAAAGATCGCTGTAGAGGATATAGATATTATAGTGGAGCGTCATCACCAACGAAGGGATGATCCTAGACCACCAGTTATCATAGTGATGTTTGTTCGGCAATCTATGAGGGACAAGGTTGTCTGATTGAGAAGAGTGGTGAGGGACCTGATAACCAGGCATATTGGCTGGGAGGAGAATGCTGCCCATCCCATTTACCTGAGCGAGAGTATGAGCCCCACAAACAAGCCCATCTACTACTTGGCACGCCAGAAGAAAAAGGAAAGTAAGCTAAAATATGTGTGGTTCTCTGGTGGCCTGGTCAAATGTCGAAAGGATGACGGCCGGCCTGTGGAGGTTATCAACATGCCGGAGACCTGGAGCTGGTCGGATGACCATGGGCTGTCTGATGACCTGAAGGTATTTATCGGGCTGTGGACCAGCGCGCATTTGGCGAATTTCCTTNTTAGCATTTCATTGAGATTCGTTGAAATGAGGCATTAATAAAAATTTACATTCACTAAAGCTTTTTAACTAAGTTTATAATTTTGGTAATACAAATTAATTACAACAGTTAATTTTTTAATGAAAAAAAAAAAGTTATTTTAAGAAATATTTTAGAGTATCAAGTTGGAAGTTAGGGGTGGTCAACAAGTTTAGGTGATTAATCATTATAAGGGTGGAGGTGATAAAAATAAAAACAGACTTTTTATCTGTGTGTCGGTAGGAGTCGTCCTCTGTCGAGATTTATTTTACCCCAACTCTGGAAGAAGAGGGCGAAGTTCAGAAATCCACTCCGGCTCCAAGTCCCCCGATAAGAAAAAATACAGGATACCCCCGGCAGAGCGCTCTGCTTATCGGGGAAGTTCCGAGTAACTTTGCTCCGATATCAGTCCTCACTTTGTCCAGAGATACTTTAATAAATCCTTAAAGAGAAGGGAAAGTTTATTTTTCAAAAATTTGGAGGAAATGAACTTCCGAATGAAAACAGATGAGGGAATTTACAATTCCTCAGGAGTTGTTATTTTTTCTGAGAAGTTTTACTTTAATTGTTCTATGTTAAAGTTTTACTTCAGTTCTGGTACTCGAATACTGAGTACTTATACCGAATACCGAGTATACCGAATACCGAGTACTTATACCGAATACCGAGTACTTATACCAAATACCGAGTACTTATACCAAATATCGAGTACTTATACCAAATACCGAGTGTTTCCATCCTCAATACCCCATCCCATACCTCTTCAAAGTTATCCTTAATGACTAATGTACTAACATCCTGTCACGTCAATGCCCAATCCCTTTCTGCTCATATCGATGAATTTCAAGAATATTTCACTTGAAACTTTTTCCATGTTATTTCCGTTTGTGAAACCTGGCTTAAACCCTCTATTCTCTCTTCAGCCATATCTCTCCCTGATCATGCTTTCTTTCGCCTTGACCGTGCTGACCGAACAGGTGGGGAGGTTGGCCTTTATGTACACAAGAGTTTGAAAGTTCGTATTCTAGCTACCTCCTCCTCCTCCAGCACTTCCATCCCTCACGTAGAATTCCTTTTAACTGAAATCTCTCTTAGCCCTAATTCCCTCCTTTAAGTTGTGGTTTACCGTCCTCCTAATGCTCTTTTTGATAGATTACTAGAGAAAACCCTATATGATTTTGTTCCCTTTTATCCTAATATAATTATCTCTGGCGATTTCAATTCCAACTTTCTTCCCCTTTTTCCCAACAAGTTGTATCTTGAGAATCCCTTAACCTTTTCATTGTTCCCTTTGTACCCATGCACCACACACAAACTGTTGACACTTGGCTGGTTTTATATATAATAGACTCACATAATAATCTTTTATCTTTTTCACAACATCCTATCTCATTTCTTTCTCAGCATGATTTAATCCTCATATCCATGTATACTCCTACCTTTCAACCGAGATCAGTATCCTTTCGTAAGTTTGACAACCTTACCTTTGAGAATCTTGAAGCAGACCTTGATTGCCTCGAGTGGAGCCCAATTTTTTCCTCTCCTTCGATCGATCAAAAGGTAGAAATCTTTACAAATTATCTTGTTTCCATCCTCAATACCTATGCTCCTTTTAAAACATGTTGATTTCACCTTCCCCTGCACTCTGGTTAAGCGGTGAAGTGCGAGATCTCAGGAGAAGGCAGAAGGCTGCCTGGAGGCGGGCTAGACATACTGGTCATCCTGAGGATTATGCGGTCTACAGACACTCCGATACCAGGCTCAAGCCGCTCTTTGAAAGGCTCTCTCGCTTTACTTCCATGAGGCATTTTCCTCTGCTCCCGAACTTACGTCCAAGTGGAACATCCTAAGAAGCCTTTCCTTGTTCAAAACCTTTCTGAATATTCCTCATTTCCCTGGGTCTCCTGATGACTTTAACTCTTATTTTACTTCCTCCTCACAGTCTTAGAGTTCTCCTGTTTCTATTTTCTTACCAAGCCGCTCTGGTTTTAACCCAAACAATTTCTTTTTCTCCGCCATTACTCCTGAAGACCTTTTAGCAGTGATATAAAAAATAAAAACAAATGCAGTTTGTTGCGATTGCATTCCTTTAAAACTCCTCAAAGCCACCCTTCCCAGTATTTTTCCTGTCCTCCTGCACATATACAATTTTTCCCTCCAGAACTCAGTCTTTCCTAATTCCTGGGAACAAGCAATAGTAAAACCTTTAAACAAAATTCCCAATCCCTCTTCCTTCAATGGTTTCCGTCCCATATCTATTCTCCCTATCCTTGCAAAACCCTTAGAAAAGTTGGTACAAAAACAAATGCTCTTTCTTGGAAAATGCAAAGCTCCTAGATTCTTTTCCTCCGATTTCTCTACCCAGACTGCTCTCCTAAAAATAACCTCAGACATCCAAGCTGGAATTGATCAAAGAAAAATCTCAATCCTTGTTCTCCTTGATTTCTCAAAAGCCTTTGATACGATTGATCACTCCCGTCTGCTTTCTAAACTTAAACATCTTTCCTCCTCCAACAATTCCCTTCTTTGGTTTCATTCATTCCTGTCAGGTCGACCCCAAGTAGTTTCTATCCCCGAAGCACTTTTATCTTCCCCTCTTCCTATGACATCTGGGGTCCCGCAGGGCTCTAGCATCTCTGCCTATATTAATGACCTCTACCTTTCCATTAGACACTGTTCCTATCATATTTACGCAGATGATTTCCAAATTTACCTGTCCTCCCCTCTAGAAGAATTACAAACCGCCATCCAAAAAATCCAAGAAAAACTAAATTCAATATGTTCCTGGGCTTTGACAAACAAGCTTTCTATGAATGTCAAAAAATCTCAGGCTATTGTTTTTGGGTCTAGATCCTTGCTTACATGACTCCCAACTATTCCTTCCTTCACTATTAATCAGCACCCAATTTACATTCATTCCTCAGTCAAAAACCTTGGCATTATCCTAGACCAAACCTTTTCATGGAAACCTTATATTTCACAGATTTCCCGTTGCTGTTTCTCCACTCTCCAACAATTTCGCTGCTCTAGTCATCTACTGCCTCGTACTCGTCTCCTTGTGTCCTCACTCATATTCCCTCATTTTGACTATGGTTGTGCTGTTTATGGGGGCCTCACTGGATAACTAGAGGATAGGCTTCAGCTTCTGCTAAACTGGTTCATCAGGTTTGTCTTTGGTTCTCCGAGAAGCGCCCACGTTACAAAGCTGTACTCCGAGTCGGGATGGTTATACCCACCTTACCATAGGCAATATTTCCTTGGTTCTCTCCTCTATTAAGTCATATTTTCCCATTCCCTTCTCTACCTCTATGATCTTTTAACTTTCAAATCCTCATTACTTTCCCGCCCCACCCGTTCTCGACTTTCTGACTTTTATCTTTCCCCTTGCAAATCCGCTGCATTTAATCATTCCTTCCTCATCAGATCCAGATGCAGGCTCTGGAACTCGATCCCTCTAAATATTCGTCACTCTTCCTCGCTCGCATCCTTTAAATCCCAGCTATTTCAACATCTACTCTCTGTACAATTGTGTATCAGGAACTGCTGAACTGCACCTTGTTTAATTTTTATTTTTATCATGATTAGTTGTTATTCTATTAGTTTTGATTTTCATTGTTTTTTCAACGTGTTGCACTCATTTTCTTTTTGTGCCTAAATTTTTTATTGTATGTTTTCGTAGGCTTCGACGGTAGTCAGAAGTATTTACCATTTCTTCTCCCGGGTTGGATGTCAATGCTCTTCATTCTCTGAACAACATCCTCCCCGTACAGGTTGGTTAGATGTTCACGTAGGCTTCGACGGTCGACAGAAGTATTTACCGTTTCTTCTTCTGGGTTGGAATGCTCTTCATTCTCTGAACAACATCCTCCCCGTACAGGTTGGTTAGATGTTCACGTAGGCTTCGACGGTCGTCAGNCTCTTTTACAACTCTCATTCTCTTTTCAGCCCTGAAGAAGCCATCACATGATGTGCGAAAGCTCGGCAAATAACACCAATTTGACACGGTCCAACCCGGAAGAAGAAACGGTAAATAATTCTTACATTTTGCATTTAAAACAAACACATCTAATCTCATTGATAAAACTGAACAATGTTGTCAAACAGATACAAAAAAAAAGTCAATATTCAGCAGGCAATCTATTATTCAGCTAACGAAACAGTGTGAAATGCAAGTGCTAATTGCCGACTCATTGCTCACAAATCCCCTTGATGCTTAAGCACGAATATTCTGCAAGACCCTAATTGTTACTACGTTTAAATCATAGCAGTTATTTACTACGTTCTCGGCCATTTATAGTCAATTATGACGTTCGCATTAACTGTCGTCAGTCACGTTATGTTTTCAAATAAATTATATTCAACAGAAATGAAAGATTTATAAGTTCTATGCATGTTTTTTTACAATTCATGAAAAACTGCACATCAATATGTAACCTGACAAATGTAACCTACCCTCAATGTCACCATAGCCAGATAATTATGTTTCAACAAATAAAGATATATTCATATTTTATAAACTGATTGTAATACATAAATAAATCTATTTACTAAAATGTAAACAAATATTAAAATGTTGAAGGGCATAAATTAACAAATGAAGTGGTAACTAAATGTATAATATTGTGCTAAATATGAAATTATTATTATTATTATCTTTATAATGTGTTGGAATCCTGTAACTGGATTTCAAGTATTTTTTTTTTACTGCCCAATCTTTATGATGTGCTTCTTTATTTTGTTATGGTCTACACTATAACTTAAGGTGAATGTGCATACAAAACCTTTGCATTGATTTAAAATATTGCTAATTTGCTTTCAGTGCAAACATGGAGATAAGTGAAATGAGGAAGGTTCATGAAGTAGAGATGGCGAAATTGAGTGCCATAAATAAAAAGATGGAGATACAGGTCAAAACCCTTGAGGAATCCATTGAACAGAAGAAGCGTGAAGTTGGAGAACTTACTAAAATTTGTGATGAACTTATTACGAAAGTTGGACACTAATGTTTTCAGTTATTCTTTGTACATAAGTGATCATATCTTATTTGTGAATGGATCTTAGGTTTTCCACAAGAAGTATGAGTGATGTTGATAATTTAATTTGGAATATTTTGATAATGATGATAGTTATTTTCTTTATGTAATTAAATCTTTAGACTAAGACATTTCTCATCTGAAGTTTTGTTCTCATTGGCTTAAGTTGAATTTGGCTGACCATTTGCTTCCTTCCTATTTATTTCATTTATCAGTATCAGCCAGGGGATATAAATATAGTGAAGTTTATTTGGTCAGCTCATATTCTTTATTAAATTTATTATAGGCCTCCAGGTCATTTTTCTTTCAAGCCCCAAAGAAAAATATTTGCTGCATAAATGCAGCTTAAAGCTAAATTTAATCCCCTATTAGTACATTTACCCCTCCTATATATAGTCTTATAAATAGGAAAATTAATTACAATTAGTTTCATTCTTTCTTTGAATATTATATTTTTCATTTTAATATTTCTTTTTTAAGATGTTTTGTTCAAATGTATAACACTGACAGTGGTGTTTTTAAATTAATTACATTATTTTCTTTATGCAAGTCTTGAAATAAGATCAATTAAAAATAGAATAAAAGGTATTCTAGCTCTTTCTTTGAACTTTCTGCTAAATTAAAAAATAAAAATAAAATAATACTGTTTAAGATTTTTTAACTAACCTAATGTTGACTCTGTTTTTCTGTTTAATGAACTTAGAGCTTATTTATTTGTACTTGTTAGGTTAATTACACATGAAAAAGTTAAACAATTTTTGAACTCTGTTCCAATATACAAAAAAATTATCTAAGTTTTTATATATTAAGTTTCCTGAAATGAGTTTGGCTGTGAAATTGTTTTGCCTTGTAATTTTTTTTTTAAATAAGTAATTCAGTTATATATTTTATTTGTAATTGTCATGTAAATTTATTGCCCTAATATAAGCTAAGCAGAAAAATAAGTTGAAAATGTATATTTCCAGTTTCATTTTTAATGTTTTTTATTTAAAAAAATTATTTTATATTTTTATCAATGCTCAATATATAAAAGAAAAAATTAATATGAATAGTTTATGAATATAACCTCACATATTTTGGAGATTTCTTGGTGAGCTCTTTATATATTTTTATATTATATCAGAATTTACTTTAAGTGTAGGTATAAATAATTTTTTTTTAAGTATTTGCCCATGCCTTAAAGTTATAATAAATGGTAATAAATGTTCAAAGAACCTGACATTACTTTTTTGTTTTAATTTTTAACAATAAACATAATATGTGTATGTATGTGTGTTTACAGTTTTAAAATTAACTTTAAGTAAAGTTTTAAAATTTTAAGTAAGCCTCTTCAGAGTAATAACCAGTTAGAACACACAAGACAACTTAAGCTAAGAGCCCAGGTTTTACACACTGGAGAAAAAATCTTTTTATTTTTCGTTAATAGAAAATTTGTTGGGGTTCGATCAAGGTTGATTAAAAAAAATACAATTTTTAAAAAATGTGTATTTTTTTGGATCAACCTTGTCTGATTCTCAACAAATTCTCTACAAATAATCTTCTAGATCAATAAGTCTCCATTTGAACTTTTTATTTTTATATGTTGTTTTAAAATTTATTGTGAGCTTATCCACTTAGGTCACAGGTATCTTCAATGAGAATTTAAAATCAACAGCTTAAGAGATTCCTACATTCCAGATTAGCCTCATGCTAGGTGATTTACTTAACTCAGCGAAACACAACTGGTGTCCATCTTGTTTGCATGATCCCACTCTGCAGTACAGGAATCTCCAGGAAAACTATAATCATTTATCTAAATGTCATTAAATGTTTAAAATAAATAAAAAAGTACTTTTACTGTAAAGGTTATATTTAAGTTGTTTTTTTGGTTAGTTCAAATAGGAAGGGAATAATGACAAACAGGAACATTAAAACAATGAGTGTATGTGCTTCATGCACATGGATATGTTTTGATTTTCTGTTCATTAACCCATTCTTTATTAATACTGATTGTCCACCATTAGTTTAGTTTTCTCATTTGTCATCATGATTTCATTACATATACTTTTTAGATGTAAAAGATCTTTCACACATTCTGCTGTAGCTATGTAATCTGCTTCGGCTGTTGTCAAAGCTACGACAGGTTGTTTTCTGGTACACCACATGATTGGTCCTCCACAATGTACATAATATTGCCTGTTGTACTTCTTCTTGTTTCTTAATCTTCTGTATAACCTGAATCAGTGTGCCCTATTAATTTTTATGGCTATTCTTGTCCAATATATTTAAGGTCTTTATCAATAGAACTTTTTAAGTATCTTAACATTCTTTTATTTCTTTCAATGTTCTTGTTACTCAATTTTGAATAATGAGACTGAATGTCTCATTAAAATCAATTCCTTTTTCTTGTTGGCAGCCTCTTTCTACTAGTCTAGCTTTATAGGTGCCATCATCTTTTTGTTTAAATATTCATTTGCTCGTCAATTTTTTCTTTCCTTTTGGGACATATATCTGATCCCCAATCTTATTTTCCTCTAAGGATTTCTTTTCCTCATTTATTGATTTTCCCCACATAGTCAATGTGATAGTCATATCATGATAAGTCATATCATGTCCTGAGATAGCTTCTTCATAAATCAATAAAATATATTCATCAAATCTTTTTGGTGGTTTCCTTCATCTCTCTGATCTTAAGGTGAAATTTTCTTGCTCTTAGACTTCTTGTCATTCTCCCTGTTCTTGAACTTTAGATTCTGTTTGACTTCCTTCAACTGCTCCTTCATTAAGATTGTATTCTTCTCTGTTATACTCAGGTTTTTCTTCTTTCATTATTTGATTACTAACACACTATTTTGTTTCCTTTATTATATTCTTCATTAATCCCTGATTCCTTTCCCAGCCAAGACAGTTAGATTTTTTATTCTGTTCCCTTGCACTAAAAATTGTTAAAATTTATGTGGGAATAAATACCACAAGAAAATTAATATTTACAAAAAAAAAAAAAATTAATGATTAAAGGAATATTCAAGTTAACATAGAAAATTTGTAGATATGGTTTATCTGAACCGCAACCTTAATTTAATGGTAAAGAAGCCAACAATGAGTTGCTTATCCTAATGAAACTTGGTATGTTGCTTTTAAATGCAAAAAGAAAAACAGGTAATAATTTAAGTGTGAATTAAGAAATTAATAAATAAAGGCTGCTAGTGTAATACTTAGTTTAGTTCAATGAAACAAATTCGTTTACTGGCATAAGAAAGATTTTAGGAGCTAGTCAACAAAATTGAACAATTAAGGGTGAGAGTTTATCTCAAGTCTAAATTTCTATTGTAACAGTCTAGGAGCCACAAGAAGATATTTTTCTTGGTGAAATGAAAATAATATTTAATTCCAATGCTCAAAAAGAGATTCATAAATGAGAAAAAATGTTAGTGGGGATTTACCTGCAATCTAGTTTTATTTTTTAAATGCATGTAAATGAAACTTAAAATAACAAATTAAAATTTTTGATTGTTATTTACTGAATTAAATCAGGAGTAGGGTTTTAAGTGAATCCCCTAATTGTTTCTGAATGCACTACTGTTTGTAATTGCTATTTAAAGGAGATGATGTTTTACTTGCAGCATTGAAATAGTAATTACAGTGTATTTTATATGAATAAGTAATATCACATAATGAGTAGTTATAATTTTCTAAAGCTTCAGCAGCCTTTTCATTTCAAGGCAACATAACTGAATGTATATAATTAAAATTATTATTTAAGATTAATATATCTGGACATGCAAATTTGATTTGATGAAAGTAGTAATTTATGTTAAGTACTAAATATGATTAGGAACATTTTTTATGATCTCATAGATTTAATTAGTATTTCAATGGAATGAAAATTGACATGAAATATTAAAATTTTTCTCTTAATTAGCAGAGTCACAACAATAGGTGTGGGGATAATCTGAAACCTGGCTTTTGATTAAGAACAGTGATCATAATTTTCACTAAATCATCAGAAAACTTGGTACTCTACTTAATAATGATTATTTAAATGTATGTATGGTAAATGATATAATTTAGTTGACAAAGAGTGAGAGTTTAACTGTATCCCAAAATTTGATTAGTAACTGTTTCATGGTTTAGCAGTTGCAATTTCTGAAACCCACTAAATCACCTGGCTCAATATTATTTAAAAATAGTATTTGAAATATTAATTTTTCTTTATTATCCAGAAAACTGAGACATTAAGTTGAAAAATAATGGAAGTATCAAATATAAATATTCATTAGCTATGATACTGAGAAATTTACTTATTGTTATTGTTTGACAGAATTTAATTTTTGTGCTAGATCTTACAAGGAGATACAAATAAAATAAATGTATAATAAATTTGATTATTAATTGAAATGAAAATCAATTGCCAAAAGTTATAATAATTAGATGATTTTAGTTGGGGTTCGGTCAAGGTAGATCCAAAAAAATACAAATTTAAAAAAAATGTATTTTTTTTAATGTGAACATAGAGACAGGATGTCCTCTCTCGTCTTCATGATAGGCAGGTGTGGTCAATTACTGTTTTAATTTTTTTAATAGGTTGTTCTGCATGTTTTTAAATTCCCTTACATATCTTTCTACATTCACACTTTTGATATCACATTACATTATGGCAATTCTATATTATAATATTGTAAATGATTATTGTATTCTCATTACATTGTATTTCTACAGCCCTGAAGATGGCTTACAATGTAAGCCGAAGCTTTGGCAGATAATCTTTAAAAGAAATACACTTTTTTTTTTTAATTTGTATTTTTTTGGATCTACCTTGACCGAACCCCAACTAAAAATCATCTAATAATAATATTTACGGTCAAAAAACTCTCCATTAGTTATAATATAATAGTCATTTTAATATAATAATCATATTTTTACA
>KZ807894.1:221001-258062 GCA_000696205.2 Oncopeltus fasciatus | reverse complement strand
TGAATTTTTTTAAAAGATTATCTGCCAACGTTTCAGCTTACATTGTAAGCCATCTTCAGGGCTGTAGAAATACATTGTCATGATAATACAATAATAATGGACAATAATAAAATAGAGAATTACAATCATGTAATGTGATATCAAAAGTATGAATGAAATAATTGAATAACATTAAACAGTAATTTGCCACATCTATGTATTATGAAGACGAGAGAGGACGTCCTGTTCCTAAGTTCACATGTCACGTCCTGTCCTCTCTCGTCTACTGTTTTAATGTTATTCAATAATTTTTCAATAAGTTGTCTGCATGTTTTTCAAATTGTTTTTTAAATATCTTTTTAAATTCTCTTACATAGCTTTCAACATTCATACTTTTGATATCACATTACATTATTGTAATTCTTTATTTTATTATTGTAAATTATTATTGTATTCTCATGACATTGTATTTCTACAGTCCTGAAGATGGCTTACAATGTATGCTGAAATGGCAGATAATCGTTTAAAAAAATACATTTTTTTTTTGGTCTACCTTGACCGAACACCAACTAAAATCATCTAATAATAATATCTACAGTCAAAAAAACTCTCCTTTAGAACTGTATATATTTTCTTGCAAAAGGTGAAACAGGGATGTTAATACATTTTCAACAATTTTAAATTCCAATTCTGGGATCAGTTACAAAAAGGTATTGAAGATGACATCAAGCATACTTAGAAAATTTTTTGTGACTTTGTATTGTTACACAAGAGGAAGCTATAAAAAAGGTTTTATGCAGATAGACTAAAATTTTTTATAAATTTGCCATTTTGGGAGACAGAGCATATGACATATATTATACAAGAATATTTTTAATTTCATGCATATCATATAAATCTGAAAATACTAAATGATTTTTTTTCCTTTATAATTTTTTTATATATGAATAATACTAGTTTAGAAGTCTTCAAATTTACTGATAAAAACATCAAAGGTCCTTACAGTGTGGTTTACCTCCACGTCGGTGTTCTCTCCAGGCAGGGTCTTCCCAGATAAGAAAGTATGTCTTCTGCTCTCCCTTTCCCTTGAGTTCTACAATACCACGTTCCTCTAGCCTGTAACCTCCAAGTCTATCCAACAGATTTTTTGTTGCATCACTGCAATGGATCTTTTGAGCTGTTTGAGAAAGGAAAAGCAATTTAGTTAGAATAAACATTTTCCCAGAGTGCTTCTCTTCAATTAGAGGATACAAAAAAAGGTGTAATTCACTTGGATTAAAAGAAGCCAATTACATAGGAACTGCTTATGTTTTTTTAAGTTCAGCCTCATAAACATTAAATACTTCATTTACTGGAGATAAGTAAACCATTTACAGCAATGTGGTCCAATTGTTAGCGTAATCAGTTTTTATTAAGAACATTTGTTAGCCATGATAATTGTTGGTTGATTAAGAAATGCATTTATTAAAATCTATTAATTGAACCCCTTTCATTACCTTAATATTAAATGATGCAATTTTATATTTCAATGTCAGATAACACTAGTTCATAATACTTTGATTTTGATTAGATGATTTAATTAATTATTATAAATTATATCCTAATCATGCAAACCGAGTTATATTCCAAAATAGAAACATTTGCGATGAACGGGGAAATATTCAATAGAATTTTAAATTCCAGTAGGGTGCCCTTACATTTGAATAACTAATTTTTCTATAATATAATTCTATCAATTAGTATGTCAATATTTTGATAAGTCCATCATAATCCTTGTCCAAAAAAGCAACAAATTAATTTCTCCAAACTCTCAAAATGCAACAAGTAATTGTAATATATTTTCTGAACTAGAGGAGGTTTCCCAAAAGGAAACCAAGCTATTTACATTGTTAATATGTCACAGCTTTAGAAAATTTCTTCAATACTTCACTGACAATAACTAAGGGAATAGAAGGAGGGATTCAGAGGAAAAAAAAAATTTTAAATCAGTAACATCTTCTAGTATTTTATTATTTTTCTTAATGCCCAGCCTCTGGTTATGTATTCCTTCTTTTAGAGCTCCATCTCCATATTTTAGCATCCATTTCAGAAGCTTTCTAATTTTCGAGTTAGTTAATTTCTTACTCTGGCTTCAGCCTCTAGCTCTAAGTCATTTTATCTTCCAGTTAGCTCTGGTGCAACACTTGGTGTTTATTCAGGCATAATCTGCCATTAAGCATATTCCAAAAATTCTGCAACTTTCTATTAATAATATCAACCTTATGTATTAAACGATTTGTGAGTTTGTCTTTACAAACAGACATATTTACTCTGAAATTTACTGAATTTGGAAGAAAAGACAGCTGTCATTCTTCTCAATGCCTTACATTAATTAAATCTTCCAAGATCTTTTTTTTTTTTTTTCCATTGAAACTTTCTTGTTATCACTAATGGGGTGCTGGCTTAGCAGAGGGGATCTGTTAAGGGCTTTCAAGCCTGGTAAAGCCAGAGAATTGAATCTCTATTAAGAAATAAAAGCCTACCCAGAGCTGTGGGTGTTTAGAAAAGTTTGGCTATCAGTAAAAATATTTATATTTTTATAAGTTATAAATAAATGTAAATTTAAGAATGAGGACACCATTTATTTATTCTAAATCCAATCCTTTGCTTAGAAACTAACATCATATCTTCAACAAACTTTATACTGAAAGTTAACATCATCAAGTGAAATCCCTATTCCTATGTCAGCTTCCTTTCAAAATTCTTGCTGGTTATCTAACCTCTAGATTGGGTTTTTTAGTTTTGAGACATCAAAATTGTTTGTTGATGAATGATGAATTATTGTTCTATTAGTGTGACACACTTGCCTTAACACTGGCAATACCTAAGAAATGGTCTGTTTAAATGAAATTATGAGATTGGACTTGAAGCTTAAGTAAATGTGAATATGTTCTTTCAGCCTGATTTTAAAACCATCAGGTGACATCAACATAGCCTTATGAATCATCTTACTTGAGTAAAATACCAAACCAGCATGTAGACTAACACAGGCTGCTATATAACAGGTACCATATATAATAAGCCTGCATAAGAGATAAAACCTGCATCATTGTTGCTTGTATTGTGGAGGGTATTAAAGCTGATTGTTGTAACAAACAGACTCTTATCGTAAAGGTCGACTTCCAGATTAGACCTGTCATGGCGTTTTTTGTCACCAAGCTTTCACTCATAATGTACTGAGCTTCTTCAGAACTAATAGAAAAATAATGGGTCGTGGAGAGAGCGGGGTTCTTATAGATGAGCCTGAGGGTGGAGTCAGTGTTTCCACGATTCCCATTGGCAGGTTGAGTCCCGGATATTCTCTATGGCAATTGTTGGACTTCAGTCTTCTGATTTTGTGGAGTGCCGGATTCTATTCTACCAATTTTTTCTAAGCCTATAGCCATCTATCTTCTTTATTAATGTTATTGGGTTGCCCGACAATTTCTATGGTTTCCCTGATAACTCTTTGATGGTAGTTGTCAATCTTGACAATTGCCTTGGTTTCATCAAAAACTATTGTAAGCTAGATTTTGTGAAAATTTTCCACTATGGCAGATCATCAGTTTGAAGTTTCTTCACAGTGTAGATATGTTCTTTGAGCGGTGTTCTTATTTGTTTGCCTGTTTGTCCAACGTACTCCTTATCACAGGAGTAAGGAATACTGTACCGTCTAGGTTTCCTGAGTCCAAGGTCGTCTTTAGGGAATGTCTCGAATTTTCTTGTCTGTGGAGAAGACTGTCTTGATGTTGTTTCTTTTGAAAGTCCTGGCTGCCTTTTCAGGGGTCCCCTTAACATAGAGAATGACAGTAATAGGCTTCCTCCCAATGTCTTCTTCCTTGTCTGTGGTCTTGGTTTGTCGCTGTTCCTGTTTGTCGAATTCTTCCTTGATAATTTGGTCCAGTGTATCCATTTTTCTTGAGTGTTTTTTATCTTTGTTCAGTTTAGTCGGTTCAGTAATGGTTATAGTCCTGTTGATCAGAGTAGCTATAATTTTGTTCTTCTGAGCTGGATGGTGGTAGACTCTGCCTGTATCTGTCCATGTAAGTGGGTTTCCTGTACACCAAGTGGGATTCTGTGGAGAGATTGGTCTTCCTTCTTTTCAACCAAAACGTCCAACGATCACCACCGGGAATTTTTGGGTCTCAACCGACCAATCGAAGTTGTTGAATCACTGACTCCGCCCGAGGGCTCACCTATAAGAAACCCTGCTATTTTTGAGACCCTCCATTCTGCAATTAGCCCTGAAGAAGCTCACTCACTGCATGATGAGTGAAAGCTTGGTGACAAAAATTTTCATGACTCAGTCCAACCTGGAAATTCATCTTTATGATAATGACTCAAGCCATGGAAGCTTAGGTCACGGGGAATGATAATCACACTTGGAAGCAATACATTATATTTTTAAAAATACACTTTAAAGCAGAATGAATTCCAGAAATTATGTATCTTCACTATTAAAATACCAATTAATCATTAATGTATTTAGTCTTCAATCTTAATGTGAAAGAAAATGGCAGGAAATAATTTAAAAAAATAATTTTTTTAATTATAACTTTGCTCTAAGATATATAACTGTGGAGAAAATTCTCCCTAATGCTAAATTAAAGGTTATTCTTGAGAATGAGGCTGGGGCTTTCAAAACATTAGCAAAAATCTTAGATCTAAGCCATCTGAAGCTAATTCTACAAAGTATAAAAAGTTTATTGCTGTAATCAAAAATAAGTATACTATCATCTATTGATAAAAATATTTGTTTAGCCTAACCCATGAGATTATGTACCACAAATTCACAAACAAGAGTCATCCATAGAAAAGCATACATTAATCTCCAGTAATGCACTTTCTTACGTGAATTGGGTTTGAAATGGGTTTGACTTATGATTAGAAGCAAACAATTCATGAATTATAAAGCAAATAAGAGTATATGTTGAAGAGTAAACTACAGATTTTTTAAAACATTGAATGAATAACTGACTTATTGGAAAATAGTGTAAATTAAAAAATTTTAATGGTATATATTTTTATATTATATATTATGTTGAATAAAAGTGAGCTGGTATTGTACTTTGAAAACTTAAATTAAAATTTATCAAAATTCTAGAAAACTGACCATAATTTTACCATCAAAATATCATATGACGTTGTTTCATTAAGATTGTTTGCAAATGGTGTTTGATTTAGTTCCCACCTTTATCATAAATTGTCACACTTCTCAAACTATTAATTCAAAGAGAAATTTGAGAAAAAGGAGAGTTATCTGAAGTGCGAATACATAGTATTTTGTCTTTTATTAGCACCAGATAAACTAGAAAGCTTATATTATTAGAATTAAATAAGAAATCACTTACCAATTCCATTTGATTCCATGCGAGATGCGGTATTAACTGTATCCCCAAACAGGCAGTATCGAGGCATTTTTTGACCAACTACACCAGCACACACTGAGCCTAAAGGGAAAAATTGGAATTGGAATATACATTTCCAAGAATAATATTTCAGGTTATTTTTTGTCAATACCAAAACTGGTCCAAGAAAGCCAAAAATGAAGAAACTTATTCTCAGCGAATAAAAAACTACTAATTTTTTTTACAGAGGGGTCTGGAGGATATCCCCTAGATTTTTGTAATGCAAAAATCTGATACAATCAAAAGTAAGAGATAGTATAACAGGTTGAAGAAAGAAATTGTAGTCACTTTGATCCTGTTTAGGTATTTACAGATGAATAATAAACGGTTAAATGCAAGGGAATAGAATAAAAAATCTAACTGTCCCAGCCAGGGCTCAAACTAAAATAAGTACCAGGTATAAGTACCAGGTATAAGTACCAGGTATAAGTACCAGGTATAAGTACCAGGTATAAGTACCAGGTATAAGTACCAGGTATAAGTACTAAGTACCAGCCAATCCTTTGCTTAGAAACTAACATCATATCTTCAACAAACTTTATACTGAAAGTTAACATCATCAAGTGAAATCCCTATTCCTATGTCAGCTTCCTTATANGATGAATAATAAACGGTTAAATGCAAGGGAATAGAATAAAAAATCTAACTGTCCCAGCCAGGGCTCAAACCTGGATCTCCTGCTATTCGGACAAGCAGGTTATCCATTTATGCAACCGGGACAGCCAGATAAGTTATTAAATTCCCAGCCCTCGTGTCGAGAGTCTAACCTCTGAGAAAGATGAATACATCATCTTATGCTCGAAGGAGCTGACATTGTCAAGCTATTTATTATTTACTTATTTTTTTATTGTGGTATTTTATTCCAAATAAATTTTAAACGATTAAATGCAAGGCAATAGAATAGAATATAACGCGCTTGCCTGGATAGCAGGAGATCCAGGTTCGAGCCCTGACTGGGACCGTTAGATTTTGAATTCTATTCCCTTGCATTTAATCGTTTAAACTTTACGTGGGATAAAATACCACAATAAAAAAAATTACAGATGAATAGTATTTCAAATACTATATCCTATACAAAATTCTATTAAAAGTAATCTATTTTAAACTTTTAGATGCTAATCAGTACTGAGGCTAAATTTCTGAATTTAAAATAATCTTGAACAGCACTAATATATCTAATAACTATAGATAGTTATTGTTTAGTTTATCTAATGTTTCTGCCTTTAATACCAAGGACATTTCTATAACTTAGCCCCAGGCATAATAGTCATCTCTTCCAACTGACTTGTTCTAATGGCATTAGAAAATTTTGATCACCAATAATAACTTATTCATACCAAAAACTATTAACATGATACATATCACACACATGCTCAATTTGCTGCAGAAATTAAAGAATTGTCAGTCTATTAGAAGAGGAAAAGAAAAGTTTAATTGTTAATAACATAATTTAAATTAAGTAATAAATATATAGTGTCATATATTAAGACACATTATTAAGAAGAGTTTTTGATTGTATCTGAAATTCAATTGCTCAATTTTATAAATCAATAAATTTATAGAATTTTTGAGTTCACAAGAGTGATAGCACATGTCAAATTAGAGCTTGTTAGTCTATGGAGATGTCAACTCCAGTATAGCTTAGTTGGCTACCTCTACACTATAATAAAATGAACTTTTCTGAGTAATTTTTTTTTTTTTTTGCAAACAACATTGTTTACTACCATGGGGTCAGAAAACAACTCTAAGGGGAAATATTGGACTTGAAAGTAGCTGAAATCCATATTATATATATACATATAGCGTACATAAAAGTTCTAAACTCTGTAATTAACCAATGTTGAACAATCATTGCATCATATCACCTTCAAGGTCTTAAATTTTCATTGAATTTTACATAGGAAGTTTTTTTATGAAGGATTATATGTAATTTAGAAGGTTTGCAGAGGAGGTTTTTAGTAGGGGATGCCAGTCCTCATAGGATCATCTAGATAAGACTGTAGCCTAGGAAGCGGTTTTGTAGTCGACAATGCCCCACTGGCTGAATCCTTCATTCTTATATCATGTTCTTCATAGTGAAGCCCAGCCAACTTAATTACATTTATGATGTCCACAGGTATTATGATGTACCAAGAGGTATAGATCATTCAGGTTGACCCTGTTGGTCTTCCATCGTCTGCCATCACGCCTCAGTACTCAACCATTGATATACTGAAGGACACATATCTCAAACACACCTTCATGTCTTTCCTGAATATTATGCATCTTTCAGAGCCATATCATAGTACCAGACATATCAAGGTCTCAGACCAAAAAATCATCTGCTTGCAGCAGTTATCCTTTTTTTGATACCGTAGTTTACTCCCAAAACCACCAAGGATATGTGAATTTGTAGATCTCAAAAGAGTATTCTACAGATTTTACTCTCTCTCTAGGAACTGCAAGTCCTACCTTGATTTACCATCTATCCTGATATTCTTACTTTGATAAACAGCCTTGAAAAGCTTTCTCAACTGCTTTTTTTTTTTTTTTTAAATCTTCCCACCATATTTTTGAAGATGTACATTCCAGTTAAAAATTGTGTTCAATGTATAAATTATAGATGCCCTGACATTATTATCATGAACCTCATTCATATATGAATCTCCCTGGTCACCACTGGGATTAAGGAACTACTAGAATTGTTAGCACCATTTTTCCGAAATACTAGCTCTGACTCCCTGCACTCTGAGACACTGTGTCTATGCAACTCCATCTATTGTCTTGTGTGCAGATCTCCAACAAAAACCAACCTCCCAGTTTTGGTGTAACTGTGAGTATTAGGTATACTGGTCACCATCCTCTTTAAGCTTCTGTAGGTTGAGTATCCTTGCTTTTGACTGGTTGGTTTTGTTAAGAAAATTTTACTGGAAAGCAAGTTATGATCATATCCATGTTGGATCAACAGACTTGCACTTGGAGCTCTTGAGGAAGTGGTTTATCTGGATTTATGTAACTTCATCTGCTGATACCATGTTCCTCTGCAGTTAGCCTGCTGAATGATCAGGTCTTGGGCCACTATGAAGCTTACTTGTCTTTTGCCATTGACATTTGTGACTTCATGGAACACTTAATGCTTGACTAAAAACCTCCACACAATCTAATACAAAAAACTTTAAGATCTTGGAAGTGATTAAATGCTATAGCTAATTAAGCTAATGTCTTCATAAAGCACACATTGAAAATGAAAAATATGTTTTTATTTAAAATTTGGTTACCTGAAACCAAATACCAACCATTTTCTCCACTATGAATTTTGCTTAATTTAAAAATATCTCTAATATATAAACTGATATAATAACACTAATTGTTACATCATGCAAAAGATGGAGATTTTAAAATAAAATTTTAGATTTTAATGCAAGTATGTAAAAAAAAAGAAGAAGATTTATTTAGTATTGGATGTGTTGGATCTAACTATGAAAAAAATGGAAATATTTAAATAAAACAAAAATGACACTGAATAAAATAGTTAGTTCTTAATATACTATGAACAGTTGTTTTGATGTATACAGGGTGAAAATAGACCAGTCTTAGAATCAAAGTTGTACATCTTTGAAAATCTGCAGGTCTATCAATGGATTGAGAAATGTCTCAATAGGACTATTTATTATAATTTTATTAGTTTATTATGAGTCTCTAAAATTCTATTCCTTCAATACTCAATTTGAAAGAATTGAGTATCAAAAATCAATGTTTTGAGAATTTTTGAACCAAAATCGTGGGTTGAACTTTTGTACAGAATCTCAAGTTTCCGCGACTTTTGGAGAATGATTAGAATTTGTATATACTTTTGTTTGTCAATCAATGAATTTTTCCTCCTAGTGTATTCTTATTAGATAATGAACAATTGAAACACTTTTGATCTATATACGTCCTTTGGATATGCGCATACGGAATAAACAAAACAACCTTATAATGATAACATATATCAGTTATTGGACAATATTAATATATCTTGTTATTTTTAAGATATAAGACAAATTTTAGAATTCAAACAGTTTTATTTATATATTTTATTTTGGAAATTAAAAAAAAAATCAATACGATGTTCTAGGCAGAAAAAAATGTTCTTTACTTAGGAGATTAATCCTCAGGAAATGAAACTACTAACTTTGATTTATATAAATGTTGTCCTTATAAGGAATTTCCTAAAGATATTGATCTTTATTTTGTTTTAAAGTAACTTTAGGTTTATTTTTAGCAATTATATAATAGCTTGATTTTCTTCAAAAACCCACTTCAAGATTATTCATCTTGGTTCCATAACACACAAAAATTTATCTTATTCATATTTTAACTATCCCAAATAGGATAAGGTAAAAATATTTACTGGTGTGTTACCATATGGTCTCTATAAAATTTTAAATAGGATATGTATCTATCCAATAATCCACACAACACAAACACACAAACATACATATTTGCACTTAGCATCCACAATGTTTAAAATAAAGAAACTAAATTCTGTATTTATGACTCTTTTCACAATCCTTTGGCTGAGTTGGTCAATGGCTGAATTTAGTCAAGGGGGAGGGTGGGGTTTATACAGAGACAGAATTGAAATATACAAATGTATCTGCAATGGGTGAACGCTTCCCTTTTTTGTCCAGTCTATATCTATGATTAGTGGTCCTACCATTTATACTCATTATTCTTTCCGGCTGGAAAATTTAATTTCTTTGATTACACTTATTTATATCCATCTTTAATAAAACATGAAAATATGCTAAGATTATACAGTTCCTGTGTAACAGACTTTTTTTTTAATATACACTTACCACACTCAGTATTTGAACTTTTACGCCGTAAAACATAGAAGGTGAAATGCAAATTTCTAAAATTTTTATTGCACAACATACGCTGCATGCAACAAGATGCATTACGAGGAAGATATTTAAGAAAGAAATAGAAGAGATGAGAGCAACTATCCTCCTGGTCAGCCTGAATCTATCTCAGTGATATTTACTCACCTTCATTGATCTTTTTTCTTTTAAATCATTAGTCTTATTTATTAGTTTTTTAAAACGAAATATGGAAATTAATTGAACATGTTATATGAGTGTGTGTGTGTGTGTTTGGAGAGCCCATTTTAAATATTTAATATTTTNTATAAATATTAAAATATTTTTTGAATAGTGATCCAATTAGAACACATCAAAACACACATGTAAGCACCCATACACAACTTATAAAAAACACTAATAACCAGGGATAAAAATAGCTATAAGTATTATCAAAAAGAGGAATGTAATAACAGAAAAAGTAATACAAAATTTTTAGGACTCAGTAACATTTTAAATATTTCAGTGACCAATGTAGAATACAAAATTTTCTGACCTCATAATTAATTTTCATTATGTCCTACCAGAGTGAATTCCTATTCTGATTTTCAGTTTATCCTTAGGTCTATGTTTGATCTCAAATTTCTCTACAGCAGTGAGTATATCAAGAGCCATAGTTGCAATCTCTGCAGCATGCTGATCTCCATTTCTCACTGGACATCCAGAACACACCATATATGCATCTCCAATTGTTTCCACTTTATAAACATCATAGGCTTCTATAACTGAGTCAAAGCACGTATAAAGGTCATTGAGAAAGTCCACAACCTGAAATGAGGACAGATTTAATAATTTATCTTAAGTTAGATAAAAACTGTACACTTAAACAAAAAGACAAATATGGGATGATGACAGTGATTCATATAAGTAGTTAATTTCATTCTATCTCCAGTTTTGATTATGATGAAGAATAAGCAATAAGAATATAAGGTCATTTGTACAAGAATATTTCTTTGGTAAAGATTCATGCTTGCAGGAGATGACTTGGTTATTGAGCAGAGAATAGTTCTGAAATTTTGATTTTTTTTTTTTTTTAATTTACTTGGTTGTTACATTCTGTAAGTAAATATACATTTTGTAATTGCTCACTATGTTGTTCAATGGCTGTGAGTGGCATTAACATGAGGGAGAGAATGGCCAGTGCCGCAACTCCGAAAAGAAAAATGATAGATAAAAAAAAGATGTAAA
This sequence comes from Oncopeltus fasciatus, assembly GCA_000696205.2. Taxonomy (NCBI): domain Eukaryota; kingdom Metazoa; phylum Arthropoda; class Insecta; order Hemiptera; family Lygaeidae; genus Oncopeltus; species Oncopeltus fasciatus. Next base: position 246,586 of record KZ807894.1, on the reverse strand, counting down.
AAATGAATAAATTTAACTAAGTTCTCTTGATATAAAAGATCGTGGTGCCAACTCTATTTAAGTTTGGGAGGATAGTTCAATGGCTATGGGATTAGGATGTTGTATGAGGCGGGAATAAAATTTAGAGAAACAAATGGAAATTAAGTCTTTGATGAGGTCGATTTTGAGGTCATTGTGAAGGGTAGAGTTGGATACATAGAAGGGAGCATTAACAATGGTTCTGAGGACTTTGGACTGGAATGATTAGATGCATTGGATGTTGGAAGGTTTAGTGGTGCCCCAGAGTTCTATACCGTATGTCTAAATTGGTTTAGGAATACTTTTATATAATGTTAATTTGTTGTGTACTGATAATTTCGATGTTCATCTGAGTAGTCTATATAATAGTCCGTAGCGTCTGTTCAGGTCTTATCTCTTTAGCCCTATGTGTTCTTTCCAAGTAAGGCTTGAGTCCAAGTAGAAACCAAGGTATCTTACGGAGTTGGATTAGGGAATAGGAATTTTGTTGAAGGATAAATTAAGTGGAGGCCTGGTGCGGAGAGTGAATACGACGTGGACACACTTGCTTTCATTTATTTTTATACGCCACATCTTGCACTAAGCAACTATGTGGTTGAGGTGTACTTGAAGGATATTAATAGCAACTGTGAGATCAGGATCTGATGGTCAAATGATTAGGGTTTCATAGGGAGAATGGGTATATGGGATAAGTTTAGGATTATAGGGCTGTAATCTGAGGAAAGTTCATTTAATGAGAAAACTGATATATGGATAAGACCTAGGGTTTTGTGGATAAAGAAATCAATTAGACCAGGGGTGCAATGTTCATCAGTTGTCCAGTAGGTAGGAGAGTTAGGGGACAGGGTAGTGAGGTTGCTGGAACAGATTGAGTTGTAAAGTAAGCAACCATGGGAGTTGGTCTTTCTAGAACCCCGTTGCATTAAAGTCACCCCCACATATGAAGGAAGGGTCAAGGATTTTGAAAAATTTAGTGAAATTTCTTGCTGTTATGGTCTTATTAGGAGGGCAGTATATGGAAGCAATATCGACAGAAAAGGCCATTGTGGAAATTGACACCACAGTTGCTTGAATCATGCCTGTAGAATCAAAGGAAATGGCATGGTGGAAAAGGGAGTTTGGGCTAATTCCGCAGTTCCTTCATGAACTGTACGGTCTGGGTGGTCTGTTCTGTAGGTATTATATCCGTAATATAAAAGTTTTCTTGTTTTGTTAATCATGTTTCTATGATTGAGGCAATGTGTATGTTCAAACATTGTAGTACCGTTGTAAGTTCAGTTTTAAGTCAGGACACCATTAGCGTTCCATAAAAGAATAGACAAATATGAGGAAGGACTCATGGAATTAACAGGGCTGTGTTGGGAGTAGTTTTCCAAGTGCAACTGTAAGGGCTTGTATCAAAGGAGTGGTAAGTGATCGAAGTTCGGACAGGAATGAGAAATTTTAATTTAGAGTAATTTAAACTACTTTCAATAAGTGTAAAAGTAAAAAATATTTATAAATTTAGATAATGTTTTTTTGTAAGCTGGAAGTAAAGTTTATTTGAAAAGTATCATTAATAAAAATTGTCCGTCTCAAATTTTGGCTACTGAAAATTAAAAAAAATTTTTTAAAAATTTATCTACTACCTTTGAATTGATCTAAACATAAATGTAATTTTATTCATTTATTTATATTAATAAATGTGATTTTATTTTTAAGAACAAAATTATTTATCACAAATGTAACTAATTTTTCTCAGTGACTTTTTGCACTGAGACTACACCCTAATCCTAATTCATTTGGCAAAAAAGAATAAATGGGTTATCTCCATATTATTTTCATATATGCAATTATACTAATAACTGCTTTGAAAAAAAATTACAATTAATACAATTGGTTCCAATCTATAGCTATAATTTTCTTAAGTTTGAACCATTTTTGTACTGTATGTTGGTTCAAATCAATGTGAAAAACAGCAAATTTCCTCCACACAAACTTTTATTTTATTTTTTATTCCTAATTGGAATACATAAACATATTTTTAAAAAAATGTAACAACAAATTGATATTCAAGGTTTTTATTCCATTTCTATTACATAACATATCTTGCTTAAGGTCTATTTTTGTTTGCATACTTTTTTCACAATCACTCAAGGTCATAGGGGAATGTTCGCTGAAGAGTAACTAATTCATTCTGAATGAGAGTGGATACCTCAGAATCAATAGTTTCAGGATTACCCTGGTATTTCCTCAGGATTTTTTGGACTATCAATTATAAAGATGGCCCCCCATCATATTTAATGAAGGTTCTGCTCCTATTTTAATCTATTAAATGTTCAAAAGTATTTTACATTTAAAAAAATTTTTTTTTATAAAAAAAAAAAAATAAAAGCATTACAGTACAATTGGTTCAACATCAGAAAATTTAAATAGTTCGACTACTACAATCTCTACTAATTATTTATAATTTACTTTATCTTTGTCTATATTGTTTATCTCCTGTAATATTTTACCTATGATATTCCCACTTTGATATCACTCTGTTATTTTTAAAAAGGTTTTTCCAGATATAGCTAGTCCTTCAGTTTCCTCTTATATATCATGAGAATTTGATATCTTCTAAACTCGAGAATTTTATTTGGTGTCACTAACATTAGAACATTACTAAAGAAGAACTAAATATTTTTGACAAAAATCTGAAGGGAACAGTTAAATTAGGGCTGTTGAGTACTCTATGGCCAAAACAACTACTCATGAACTGTAAGTAAAATTTTTTTTTTCCTTTGAGTTAGATTATTAACTAGATGAATGGAAGTCATTAATGTAATAAAAAGCAGAGAGAGCTTGAGGAAATCTCTAAGCAAGAAAAAATCTCTAGTATTTGGTTGTATGACATATCAATATGTTAAAGCTTCTTTTTATCAAAAAGAAACATTTAAAAATAAAATTTAAAATCATTTAAAAACTTAAACATGCCAAAGTAGTGTTGAATAAATCAGTTTTGAAGTGATATCCATTCAGCTGGAGCAGAATATTTAAATTTTGAGAGATTCATTTATATATCATGGGAAATGAAAAATATTTTTAAAATACATTTTTAAAAATGTATTACAAAAACATTATAATAAGTCTAAAAGATGATTTTACATGTGCTGTAACATAGATGTTTTCACATACCTGCAATGGAGTACTCTCCGCAGACATGGAAGTAAAACCGACAATATCACTGAAGTATATAGTCACACTATCAAAGCTTTCAGCCTCAACTTTGTGTCCTTTCTTTAACTGTTCTGCTACATATTTAGGAAGCATTTCATACAGAAGAGCATCTAGAACGAAATATCAGAAACATACTTCAATATTTTCTTTAAAAAAAGTATTTTATTTGAATCCTAAAAGATTAGTGAAAAAGGTATTTAAATGTATATACACATATATGTGTATATGTATGTGTATGTAAAATGTAAATCAAACTAATGGCAAAACAAAAAACAATCATTAATTATGAGGGTAATTATTTACAAATTACTGATGATCACTTTTAAAATAAATGCTTAGGATCAAATGACAAAAGCCACAATATAATTTTAAGCTTATTTTAAACATTTGTGCAGGTTCATTAAATGCAAGAAAAATTATAAACATATAAAACCCCTATTTCATAAAATTATTATAGTACATCCAACATTATAATAATTTCATAAAATTATTATAATATTGGAATGTAATTGTTAAAATCAATTATAATTAAGCACAATTTCTCCCAAAAGTAAAAAAAAGAGTTCCTTGGCTAGTAGACACCACCCACCAAGAATATTTTTTACTTACCCTATTAATATATTTTTACTTTCCCTAATATATTAATTTGTAATCCCGATGTAATATTAGTTAGTTAAATTTTCTGGACTAAAATAGCAAGATAATTGGCTTCACACAAGCTCATTTGTCTCCATTCTTTTGTAGTACTATCCTGGCAGGTTAACAGCTTACCCTTCCTTTATCAGAAACAAAATGCAAATTTTTCTAATATCCAACTCAGATCAGAGAACAACCATCTTTAAAGTGTGATCAAAGAGTTTGATAAAAGTAATGTAATTTATCAAACTGACTTATTAATCTGAGCTTAAATTATGTCTAGGTATTAAATATAAAATGAGGGAAAGTTCATAATTCATTCATTAATTTAAAAATATGAAAAAAAAAAAGATGATGAAATCTTTACCCGTCTTTTTTTTTTCTTCAACCAACTGATCAGTCCTTTCATCTACCAGAGCTTCTAAATTGGTGGAGTATTTCTCCATTAATGCAATCATATTATCAAATATATTTGGCTTCCTGCACAATAATGAAAAACAGTGTCTGTGATTAATTTATGTTAGCACAATGTATTAGTTACTTTATAGTAGTGTTTTTATCTAATAATCATAAATTTAGTTTCATTTTTGATTAGTTATAACATCACAAAAGTTTTTAATTTACCTTAATTGTCAAATCTTAAAAAGTAAATTAATGATACAATTTAGAATAGATAAGGAAAGTATTAAGTAAGAGGTTTTTGACGAATCTTTGTTTCAGAGTCCATGGTCCCAACAATTATATTTATAGACATTAGTCTGTTTGTATGTTTGAGGCATATACTATTTTAAATAGGTGGGCCAATATTTTTTCAAGCTTCTCAGTTTTGTAGGGGTTTGCTACTGCTTCCTTTGTAACTTATTGGGCATGCAGTGAATAAAAGAAACTGTGTTATATCTAAACAACATATTCTACCATAGACTAGAGCCCAAAGAAGAGTTTCTTGAGTTTTTATAAAACTTACAGTATTTTTCTAGAAGTTTTTAAGCATCCTATGAAAGGACATCTATGAAAAAAAAAAAAAAAAAATCGGTCATGCAGGAGGTTTGTAAACTAAGCAAATTTCTCTTATATTATTATGATCAGCATAAATTATTAATNTGGAGCAGAATATTTAAATTTTGAGAGATTCATTTATATATCATGGGAAATGAAAAATATTTTTAAAATACATTTTTAAAAATGTATTACAAAAACATTATAATAAGTCTAAAAGATGATTTTACATGTGCTGTAACATAGATGTTTTCACATACCTGCAATGGAGTACTCTCCGCAGACATGGAAGTAAAACCGACAATATCACTGAAGTATATAGTCACACTATCAAAGCTTTCAGCCTCAACTTTGTGTCCTTTCTTTAACTGTTCTGCTACATATTTAGGAAGCATTTCATACAGAAGAGCATCTAGAACGAAATATCAGAAACATACTTCAATATTTTCTTTAAAAAAAGTATTTTATTTGAATCCTAAAAGATTAGTGAAAAAGGTATTTAAATGTATATACACATATATGTGTATATGTATGTGTATGTAAAATGTAAATCAAACTAATGGCAAAACAAAAAACAATCATTAATTATGAGGGTAATTATTTACAAATTACTGATGATCACTTTTAAAATAAATGCTTAGGATCAAATGACAAAAGCCACAATATAATTTTAAGCTTATTTTAAACATTTGTGCAGGTTCATTAAATGCAAGAAAAATTATAAACATATAAAACCCCTATTTCATAAAATTATTATAGTACATCCAACATTATAATAATTTCATAAAATTATTATAATATTGGAATGTATATTGTTAAAATCAATTATAATTAAGCACAATTTCTCCCAAAAGTAAAAAAAAGAGTTCCTTGGCTAGTAGACACCACCCACCAAGAATATTTTTTACTTACCCTATTAATATATTTTTACTTTCCCTAATATATTAATTTGTAATCCCGATGTAATATTAGTTAGTTAAATTTTCTGGACTAAAATAGCAAGATAATTGGCTTCACACAAGCTCATTTGTCTCCATTCTTTTGTAGTACTATCCTGGCAGGTTAACAGCTTACCCTTCCTTTATCAGAAACAAAATGCAAATTTTTCTAATATCCAACTCAGATCAGAGAACAACCATCTTTAAAGTGTGATCAAAGAGTTTGATAAAAGTAATGTAATTTATCAAACTGACTTATTAATCTGAGCTTAAATTATGTCTAGGTATTAAATATAAAATGAGGGAAAGTTCATAATTCATTCATTAATTTAAAAATATGAAAAAAAAAAAGATGATGAAATCTTTACCCGTCTTTTTTTTTTCTTCAACCAACTGATCAGTCCTTTCATCTACCAGAGCTTCTAAATTGGTGGAGTATTTCTCCATTAATGCAATCATATTATCAAATATATTTGGCTTCCTGCACAATAATGAAAAACAGTGTCTGTGATTAATTTATGTTAGCACAATGTATTAGTTACTTTATAGTAGTGTTTTTATCTAATAATCATAAATTTAGTTTCATTTTTGATTAGTTATAACATCACAAAAGTTTTTAATTTACCTTAATTGTCAAATCTTAAAAAGTAAATTAATCTTCCTTAGTGAGACAGAGTTTCCCCTAATCTCACCAGTGCAACTAAATCAGTATATCAAGATACAAGGGATAATATAGGATTTAATGAAAAGAATCCTAATCATTTAAGTTCAATTAGGGTGAGAAGCAGGAAGACAGTTTGAGTTATTGGGTACTGTAATCTTACACCAGTCCTTTTCTTGGCTTATATATGCTGAAGACATGGTGGTAATTGCAATGTACTCTCCAGACTCAATGGATAAGCTCCATGCAGCATTTAATAAGTGTTGTGAGGGAGCTTTGCCTCTGAGAAATATGAACACATGAATACATTTTTATTTATTAGAGAGAGAGGGAGAGGGGAGAGTTAAGAGGGGTGGGAGGAAAAACTTATAGGAATTGCAATGCTGGTACTTACATGCCTTTCCTCATGGGCCTCAACTTTGAGCGTATTGTTCTGATTTCTGGTCTGTTATCAGGGTCCTCTGCCCAGCAATCCTTAAGGCATTCCCGAACACAGTCTAAGCAGTCCTCATCTAGCTGATCTAAAGGTGGCCTTTATAAGATATAAATGAGATATCAATGATCCTTGAAAATATATATGTAGAGTACATATACTACTTTAAAATATTCTGAATGAATGGGGGATTATGAAAAACAAAGCCTAAAATATAATAAAATAAAGTTTTTCAATTGTTTATCTTCTGAAGATGCTAGTGAGTCTATTTTTCTGAAGTGTGAAAAAAATAATCACTATGCTGAAAGACGCAAAGCGGGAGTGAGATTGAAGAGTAAGAGTAAATTAATACATACAAAATAAGGAAAGAAATTTATACTAGGTAGAGGTGACTTCTCAGGGCTGAAGTAAATTTTTTTTTCATTATTTGTAAAATTATAATTCACATTGAATCACGGAAACACTATAATGTTGGTGGTTAAGAAATTGAAAAAACAAAACCTTTTAATAAGTTCATGTAAATCTTTCAGTAGTTATAAAAATAAATAAATTGGTTAAAATTTAAAGAAATATGTTCAGGAGTTTTACTCACTAGACAATTCATGATGAGCATAAAAGTTTCTAATTTTAAATAATAACTCTACATGTGAATGGAAAATTATAAATGTTAATATCTAAGTAAATTTTATTATTCTTATGTGTATCTTGGAGCAAATGGCTTGAAAAAATAATAAAATATTATCCCTCATTGAGAAAATAAATTAATACTGATTTTCTCAGACTAGTTCATAATGTTCTTCTCAAAAGAATAAAACACTTTGTTTGCAATTACCTTGAAACAACATAAATATTAAGCAACTAATAAAGTACATTTATGTTTATTGGGTTATATTAAATGTATTAAATATTAAATTTTAAAATANTAGAAAAAAAAAAAAAAAAAATCGGTCATGCAGGAGGTTTGTAAACTAAGCAAATTTCTCTTATATTATTATGATCAGCATAAATTATTAATTTAATCAAAGAAACCAGAGAAAATGAGAGTAAAAGGTAAGATCACCTCAGTGATCTAAGCCATAGCTGGCTCACTACTGTCCAAGAAAGAAAAGTGGGCGAAGCACTCAACCTTTATAGTTACTCTCACAAATATCTTCCCAAATAAATGTTTTTTTGAAAAAATATTATAGAACATGAATGTTAGAAAATTACATTTTACAAAATTATTTAAAGCAATGTAGATGTTATGATAATTCATTATAGTATTCTTGTTATGGATCCCTCCTCCTAATCTGATATAAGATGAAAATGAATTCACAGAAAGCCTAAATACTAAATGGGTTTCTATATTTTAGACATAATGGGGCTCACCCAGCCCTTATAATTGAACTAAGCTATACCTGGCTTGCAACTGTATAAAAGAGAAAAGTGGGGGAAGCAAGGTAGAGGGCAAATAACTACGTAGATTATATCAGAAGATACTGGAATATAGTGAAGCCACTGAGTGAAGGACAAAGTTATAAATGCTGTAGCCAGGATGAGCTAAGCAAGGCTTATATTGTTCCTGGCAAAACAAGCAGCATTTATAAGAAGAAAAGAAAAGCAAAAGAAACCCTAGGCCACATATTTTCCCTTAGGTCTGTGAGAAGGCATTGGCTTGAGGGAAATGCACCTTGCACTCTTTTGAAGACTCTAAAGCAGCCTTCGATACTGTCCCTAGGCAGGGAATCTTCCTTAGTGAGACAGAGTTTCCCCTAATCTCACCAGTGCAACTAAATCAGTATATCAAGATACAAGGGATAATATAGGATTTAATGAAAAGAATCCTAATCATTTAAGTTCAATTAGGGTGAGAAGCAGGAAGACAGTTTGAGTTATTGGGTACTGTAATCTTACACCAGTCCTTTTCTTGGCTTATATATGCTGAAGACATGGTGGTAATTGCAATGTACTCTCCAGACTCAATGGATAAGCTCCATGCAGCATTTAATAAGTGTTGTGAGGGAGCTTTGCCTCTGAGAAATATGAACACATGAATACATTTTTATTTATTAGAGAGAGAGGGAGAGGGGAGAGTTAAGAGGGGTGGGAGGAAAAACTTATAGGAATTGCAATGCTGGTACTTACATGCCTTTCCTCATGGGCCTCAACTTTGAGCGTATTGTTCTGATTTCTGGTCTGTTATCAGGGTCCTCTGCCCAGCAATCCTTAAGGCATTCCCGAACACAGTCTAAGCAGTCCTCATCTAGCTGATCTAAAGGTGGCCTTTATAAGATATAAATGAGATATCAATGATCCTTGAAAATATATATGTAGAGTACATATACTACTTTAAAATATTCTGAATGAATGGGGGATTATGAAAAACAAAGCCTAAAATATAATAAAATAAAGTTTTTCAATTGTTTATCTTCTGAAGATGCTAGTGAGTCTATTTTTCTGAAGTGTGAAAAAAATAATCACTATGCTGAAAGACGCAAAGCGGGAGTGAGATTGAAGAGTAAGAGTAAATTAATACATACAAAATAAGGAAAGAAATTTATACTAGGTAGAGGTGACTTCTCAGGGCTGAAGTAAATTTTTTTTTCATTATTTGTAAAATTATAATTCACATTGAATCACGGAAACACTATAATGTTGGTGGTTAAGAAATTGAAAAAACAAAACCTTTTAATAAGTTCATGTAAATCTTTCAGTAGTTATAAAAATAAATAAATTGGTTAAAATTTAAAGAAATATGTTCAGGAGTTTTACTCACTAGACAATTCATGATGAGCATAAAAGTTTCTAATTTTAAATAATAACTCTACATGTGAATGGAAAATTATAAATGTTAATATCTAAGTAAATTTTATTATTCTTATGTGTATCTTGGAGCAAATGGCTTGAAAAAATAATAAAATATTATCCCTCATTGAGAAAATAAATTAATACTGATTTTCTCAGACTAGTTCATAATGTTCTTCTCAAAAGAATAAAACACTTTGTTTGCAATTACCTTGAAACAACATAAATATTAAGCAACTAATAAAGTACATTTATGTTTATTGGGTTATATTAAATGTATTAAATATTAAATTTTAAAATATTAAATACCGTAAAAAGTCCCTGTTAAAATCACTAAATCTATCAAAATAGGCTGAATAGTTTCTTCTCTAATTGCAGTTTTAATAAAACAATAAATCTGTATAATTTAATAATAACATTCTTTTCAAATTTTTAAGGTTAAAGTTTAATTACAAAAGTGAAGATGTGAGGTTTTAAAGTGAATTAATTCATAACGAAAACTGAAGTGGTTTATGTTTCTATCAGCAATATGAATATGAAAAAAATGAATTTTTCATATTTTTTATTCATAATATGAATTTTTCTATCAGCCTTGTAATCATCAGAAATATATTTGACCTTATTTGTATAATCTTCTGAAAGTTGACTTAATATAGGCTATTGCCTTTTTGTACCATTTAAATACTTGTACAGATTTTGTCACGAAATTTTTAATCTTCTATGCAGCAAAGTGGTAAACCAATGAACCTAAGTAAGTTCATTAAAGAAGAGCTACCAAGAAGTAACTATTCCATTCTAAACACACGGAACATGCTTTAACACACTTATTTTACAGTTTTCCAGTGGTTTTGAATCTGCAGTGCCTGTTTTGGGAGTTCTAGATGCATCTCTTAGTTTAGACCAGCAACTATATATGTTTATAGATAGAGAAAAATCATTTCTATTTTTAAAATGTAAAACTGAATGCTATTTTAAATGAGTTTTTATTGAAGAATTTACCTGAGAGGTTCATGTGAAATGGGATACATCAGTCTCTGAATTATTTGCCTAGAGCTGAGACCTGCTGAGTCTCCAAAGGGACCCTTTCTTGAATGGATCTCATAGAGGATGATACCAAAACTGTAAATATCCCCTTTCTGGGTCCCAGAATAAGAGCTTGAATCTGCTTGGAGGAGCTCTGGAGCTCGGTACAGCAGATCTGTAAGACGAAATACAATTTATAAAAAAAAATTACTTTAAAAATGTTTCTTATAGATAATGACAGTATTTTGTATTTTAGATTCATCATAATAGGTTATGTTAACTTTATGCTTATTATATATATAAGCATAAAGTTAGTATATAACGCCTCTCCATATAAACTTCAGATCGGTTCAAACAGCCATACTCCAATAAAATTTTATAAAAATACATCTCATCAATCTAAGCCCTCAATAGATCAACTACAATCTCAGTTTGGACCATTGAATACCCAGTAGGTCTTACGTCGAAACACCAATAGCTGATACCTAATAACCACATTCAGGATGCTATCCACGTACCTGGGCCGGGCGACCTGCGGTCGGTCTTGGATGGGTGTGGGGTGGGGTCGGGGCGGGGGTGTTGTAAGCCATTATCAGGAATAAAGATGTTATAATTTCCAGGAAGGGAAAATGAATGTTATTTTAATGCCTAATCAAAATATCAAGATTATTATATTATTATTTCATATAAAATTAGATCTATATATTACAGCATCAATTATTCTCATCATTATTTTATATACTTAGAGTAATACTAGTTTAATTTTTTTTGTTAAAAGTTTCTAGCTTACATGAAGTTGTTAGTTATATTCGTAAATGGCTATTCAAAACTTGCTATTTACTGATTACTAATGTTGTTATCCTTCACAATGCTAAGAGCATACTTCCCAGCATCTCCCCTTCTGTGTCCACTATCTCCTTTTCTTTAAAAGAATTTTTCTGTTCTGTAAAAGTAGTTGGAATATCCGAGTTGGTCTTCCTACTCTAAAGGCTCTTGAACAAACTGCCATCGTTAAGGTACATTGTGGCCACCTTACAGAAATATAAAGGGTTATTATCACTACCAATGAATACAGAACTATCATACCTTCTATTATCAGTCTTCATTGGTTCCTGCAAACCATCTTCTGTTGGCGAGCGCTTTCTGACATTATCCATCCTCATGGCCGAATACATGTGTTCACTGTCGCTGTCTGTATTAAACTGCGTTTGTATTCTGTGGTTGGTCAGATGCGTCAGGTATAAGAGTCGTTTAGCTATAACTGTCACTTTGTCGGTGATAAGGTCTGACAAACGCGAGAGTTATAAGGGTCGGTGTCCATTATTTCAGGTATTAGTTGAGGCAGAGATTAGTTGTAATCTCCTTTGTTGAGGTGTTCAAAGTGTTCCGAAAATTTTTTTTGTTTTTATTTTTTCTTTTTTTAATGGATACACAAACGAAAATGAACAGTTGACACACAAACCGACAATATCACAAAAAGTCATAAGACAGTATAATCCATAGTCAGACACTATCAAACATAAACACATTTACAAAAAAAAAAAAAATTGGGAACACTGAACACCTCATAATAGAAGGTATGATAGTTACACAACTATGCCTTAACCAGAAATTACGGTCCATAAAATGGTACAGGGCATCAGCATTTTAATTTGTCTAAAATAATGGGTTATGTATTTTAGCGGGACACTCTCTAGATGCCAAAGCTTACAAAATACACATATTCTAGGCATATGTTGCTCTATTTATATAATTTATTGGGGATGATTTCATTTTGATGCATCATAATACAAGATCCTACATGGCCCACCCTGAGAAAATTTTATAGATACACTAAAACTTTCTCAAAATCGCTTAAATAATGGGAGTTTATGACTGATGAAATTTCATTTTACAATTGCCCAGATGTGTATAAGATTTATTAAATTTTATAACCGATANTCGCTGTCTGTATTAAACTGCGTTTGTATTCTGTGGTTGGTCAGATGCGTCAGGTATAAGAGTCGTTTAGCTATAACTGTCACTTTGTCGGTGATAAGGTCTGACAAACGCGAGAGTTATAAGGGTCGGTGTCCATTATTTCAGGTATTAGTTGAGGCAGAGATTAGTTGTAATCTCCTTTGTTGAGGTGTTCAAAGTGTTCCGAAAATTTTTTTGTTTTTATTTTTTCTTTTTTTAATGGATACACAAACGAAAATGAACAGTTGACACACAAACCGACAATATCACAAAAAGTCATAAGACAGTATAATCCATAGTCAGACACTATCAAACACAAACACATTTACAAAAAAAAAAAAAAATTTGGGAACACTGAACACCTCATAATAGAAGGTATGATAGTTACACAACTATGCCTTAACCAGAAATTACGGTCCATAAAATGGTACAGGGCATCAGCATTTTAATTTGTCTAAAATAATGGGTTATGTATTTTAGCGGGACACTCTCTAGATGCCAAAGCTTACAAAATACACATATTCTAGGCATATGTTGCTCTATTTATATAATTTATTGGGGATGATTTCATTTTGATGCATCATAATACAAGATCCTACATNTTAGAAATAAATTAAGAGAAAAGAAATAAATTAAAAATATGAACAAGAAAAGAAAGAAAAACTATACAAGACTGAATATTTAAATAAATAGATGGTTTCAATAATATATATAGTGAACTCAATGAGCATCTCTCATTTATGTGTTTAATTTTTTCAAGAGAGACTTTAAAGAATGTTTTTAATTCTGGTAGTAATTTATCCTGCTTAATGCACCATAGAATTTTAAGAGCATTTATTTTCAAAAATTTTCTTGCTAGAAATAAATAATATCAAAGCGATTTCATTCTTGAAAAAAATACTAACCATTACAGATGCAGGAATTCATCTCACTGCAAAAATGTTTTAGGCTCCAAAGACTGGAGAGATCGGAGCCATTCTTGAACTCCGTGAGCCCAAAGTCACTGAGTTTCACGACCCATCTTGAGTCCACTAAGCAGTTTGAAGTCTTGAGGTTACCATGAAGTTTGAGAGCTGAGTCATGAAGATAACCTAACCCCTGAAATTAAAAATTTTCTAGTATTTATTGAAAAAAAAAGTATATTAATAAGAGACAAATTGATAAAATTTGTTCAGAAGGAGAGATTGTTTTAGGATGATCTGAAAAATATCATTCTACAATCATTAGAAAATATGAATTTATAACAAACGGATTTAACAGCATATTTTTCTNAGTAAGTACCACTAATGGCAAAGGTCCTAAGTTTGAATTCCGCTTTTCCGAGGTATTCTTTTAAACTACTAGCTCTTAAGTACCTACTAGGGTGCGCTACAATCATGGTACTAGTGTACTAGGTTGCGTACACTCCCTCTTATAGAAAGAAAGGTGGGTGTATAATAAACAGATGATGGTTTTAGAATGATGAGCTTTGTTACTCTACAGTTGACAACTAATAAGGGAGTTATCACTGACAGAAAATCACTGGTCCTTCAACATTCACGGGGAAGTTAGCCCAACCTCTGGCCCAATTACCCCGTTTCAAGAAAAACTCTTCATTTTTTGTAAGAACTAAACCTTTGCTTAGAAAGCTATGTAACTGATGGCCTATAAATGGTGACCACTCTGGCTTTGAATGAATGCATTCATGCCCGGAAAGCAGGAGATCCAGGTTTGAGTCCTGGCTGGGACAGATAGATTTTTATTCTATTCCTCACATTAATTGTTTAAAATTTACGTGGGATAATATACCACAACAAAATTAATATTTAAAAAAAAAAAAGTAATGTTCCACAGGTGATTTGAAAGCCAAGAGAATAGAAGAATAGCAAAAATCTCTAATTAACAAAGAAAACGAAGAATCCCTAGGGAAATAGGAGGGGACGAAGAGAGCGGCAAGACGTATCCTGAGAAAAATAAGACTTTTGAGGGGAACAATTAGAGGACTTAAAAAACAACTGGCAGGCTGGACAAATTTTAGAATTGTTCACAGACATTAGAAAGGAAAGAACTGGCTGTAATGCCTGGGGTGACCAGAATTAACAAAAATATAGGTACCTTATTGCTGTAAAAAACAAAGAATCTGGAGAGACTATTCCCAAAAACCTGCTGAACCAGGGAAAAATGAAATAACAATATGGACCATGCAGATGATTTGGATAAAGATTTTGTGGATAAACCAGATCTTCTCGATAAGAAAAATTCTAGCTGAAAAGTGAAACAGCTCCCGAAATTGATGGTTTTCAGATCCCGAAACCTCATAAGGACTAAGCGTAAAGCTTGAGCCCTGTTCTAAAGGCACAGGCACCCCTCAGATCACAGGGTGTTCAACCAGCTATCCTCTTTCACAAAACAAAATTATGTGCTTAATGAAATAATGCATTTAATACCAACCTGTCTAGCCTCTCAGCAGCAGACAAATCCTTCTGGACTGCTACTCGCAGTAGCAATTCTGAAACATGAACCTTCAAATGAAATCTCTTTTTCAAGGTTTTATTTGACATAAATCTTTGGCTCCCTTATGTCGAGTAGATGATGCCTGGTCTTATGACAAAGACATGTCTCAAATGTTGTCCAGCATCTAAAGCAAATCTTTATTCCTTATCCAGATCCTGATAACTTGTCCAATAATGCAGAGGTTGAGAAGTCGCTGGAAACACCATTACCAATATCCTTGTGGATTAAGGCAATAGCACCTTCTGAGGTCAAGTACATTATTAACCATCTGCCTAAGCAGTTGACCTGTGATAGCAGAACACCCAGTTATCACTAATACTTACTTATACCCAAAGCAGCAAATATTTTTCCGAATTACCTTGATAATTATCTCCTTCGAACTACCCACTTTCCACCCCTCTGAAAATTTGCTGAAATAATACTGTTTTCCAAACCCAGTATAGATGCTGAAACATCATCCTATCTGTCAATTAGCCTTCTTCCTTTACTTTCCCAGGTATTTAAGAAAGTTCTTCTAAAAAGAATGTTACCTACAATAACTTCATTATACATTGCTCCTCATCATCAGTTTTGCTTCCGATCCAATCATTGTACTGCTCAGTAGGTATTTCTCATAGAAGATTTAATTTCCTCTTCCTTCCTGTGAAAAGTATTTTGCCCTGGTGCATTCTTAGAAAAAATATTTGACCAAGTGTGGCATACTGGTCCATTGTGTAAGCTCAAGTCCATGTTCCTAAGCACCATCTACCTTATCCATAAATCTTACATTTCAAACCGTTTTTTAAGGTCCGGCAAGGATCAGATACCCCATTACTTCCCAATGATAGCGGGCGTTTCACAGGGCAGTGTGCTTGGGCATATCCATTTTATCCTTTACACTGCAGACATCCCCACTCATCCTAATACCCACTTAGCCCTCTTTGCTGAAGACAGGTACCATAACTGCTTCCTACATTTAAAAAAAATACCTTGACATTATTCAGCAGTGGTGCAACAAATGGGGGATCCAGATAAATGAATCCAAATGTGACCAGGTTAGTTTTCAACTAAGGAAATATTTTCCAATCTATGTTACGTGCTATAACATCTCCTTACCTCTTTCTGATTCAGTTCATTACCTTGGTTTCCACCGATCCCTGTTTTTGGACTCCAACCCTTCCTATCCTCCTGACTAAAATGGAGATCGCCTCATGACCTCTTGGGCCTTAATTCCTAAACATACTAGGAGTGAGTTCAATGGACCCTTAATTTATTTATTGTTATTTTTATTTTTGTATATATCTTCTTTGACATCATATTTCAAGATGTTCATTAACAGAGTTTTAGAATTTTCTTTTATTAATTTAATAATGATTTTTCATAGGATCCTGATAATACTGCAGCTTCACTGACAAAAAGCTTTTGGAAATAAATGGGAGGGAGAGAGAGAACTTTCCCAGGGAATGAGGTACTTTTTCAATTGTACATAAGAAAATTACACATCCTATAAAATGTTTATGAAAATCCAAATATTTTTTCTTAGTATAGTTTAATTTTTACATGAGCATTGTATGATAGAAATTCAGCTTAATTTTCACTCTTGATTTGAAATGGATGAATAAATGAGATCATCATCAACTACTGAGGAATAAGGAAAGAAAATATATTCTAACTGTAATACACAATTATTAATATTTATTAAAAGAAACATATTAATTATTATTAATATAAACATTCGTACTTACTTGAATAATATCACCAACCAGAGACGCTTTAAACATCCCATCTAATTTAACATCTTCATTCTCCAGTATATCCTGTAAGCGATTAGCTTATTTAATATAAGTGCCGGGAGGTTTTAGGGAGTTAGAAGGGTCCATGCCAATAGTAAAATGTTAAAAAAAAATATTCGAAGGTAACTTAATACAAATTAAACATTAGGAAAAACCAACATAAAATGTGTTTATTATATTACAAAACATAGTTTACATTATTAATAAACTCTGGTGGAGAAATTAGTCAGGGTTTTGGCCAGGATGAGAAAAATAAAATACTTCAAAATTATAGGGTATTATTTTATTATTAAGTGTTTTGACTTAAATTGTAAGTCATCATCAGGGCAATAATGAAGTATGGAAAGATCTCCGAGGGAGGTTATTCAGTATAATTAATTGCATCATTAGTTTTCAGTTTCATATTCCAAAAATTATTATATCAGATATTCTAAGCATTATAAATACAAACTAAGAACATTTTCAGCTAAAACCCACTAAATTATTTAGCAACAGAAACTATTATTCACAATATCACTTGGATTGATTGGATTTTTATCAGTGAAACAGTATTTTTACATACTTATATCATAGACACAGATAACTGTACAGTTATACATACAACAATACGACAAAACAAACATACAACCATCTATCCTTTGGCAGGCCACATTTAATTATACAAAGGTGTTCCCTTATTACTTATATACTGACTAAAGGAGGTACTTAAAAGAAGGATTTAATCTTTGAATATTCATAAAAATTTAAAACTTTAAGACTATTAAGGTAATCGAATTCTTGATCTTACATTCAATTAGTAATATTTATTACTAACTAATTTAAATAATTTAGTCATTAATTAACATTATATTTTAGTTACTGTTTTTTGAAACTTTTATTCGCTATTATTTCGGATAATTATTTTTTTATTTTCTTCTATTTCTATTTCTTTCAAAAATATTTTTAAATAAGAGTCCTATGACTATTATCAATTAATTTACCATAAATTGAAAATACAACTGTCATTAAAATCTAACAATGAAATTACTAATATAAGAATGAAGTAAGAATACAGAAAAACTGAATATTATTTTATATGTATATATAGGTCTTTAAAAAAAATATATATATATATATTACAGATATAATTGTAACCATAAGAAATATAACATACACTATGAGTTAGATATAGGTATCTATTAATGAATAAACATCCCTTGTATTACTGAGTAACTATTTATATACAAATAAATAAATGTATTTATTGGTTCTAATGTATATTACTAACATAGACAGACTCACTGAAAAATAATGAATCTTAAGTCCAAACTGCGTAATATCATCTACTTACTTCTCAAGACTCTATACCCATTCCCAAGTCTAATGCAGTTTGTAAAATTCTAGGTTGAGAGAATTGCTCTGCTTCATATATTGACCTAACAGAATCATCTCATTAAAATAAACAAATAGCACCAATATGACATTAAGGATCTGGTGGATATTAATGATTCCGTACTCTCCTACCAATTTTCTAGAAAATACACCCATCTTCTTTTAATAAAACTTCTCTTCTGGTTACTTAATCTTAATCAAAGGGGGATTTCAAAATTTCTAAAATGTAATCTAAATCCTGCCTCTATCAATTACAGGCAGGACATAGATAACATTGACAAAGTTAATGTTAGTTAGTTAATCCTATTTTAATTTCTTCCGATTAATTCAAGGGAAAAACTCCTGTAAACTATATTTTGGCCATGGCTCTTTTAACTTTCCTTTGAGGCAGGTACCTATCTTAATTTGTCTTCTCTTTTCTGGTCTCAATCCTTTTCCTTGATATGGTGACAGACAATAACTTACTCCACTCCTTCTACTTCCTACTTTGGTTTATCAATCAGTTCATCTGCCTTCTTAGATATGAAAAGGCGCAATCATAGATTCTACTACATAGTACATCATAATAGGCACTAATACCTAATTAGTTAGGTTGTAATATTATATTTCTTATAGTTACAATTATTGCTGTACTTAGTTTCTCATTATATTTTAATGTTTCTTTTTCTTTTCTTATATCTTATACATGTAAAAAATAGTTTTCAGTTCTTCTGTATTTTTAATTTATTTTTATACTTACAGTTTTATTTCTACTAAGCTATATTTTCCATTGGTAGTTTATTTCATCTATTATGCTGGCTTACATGGTAAGCCAAAACGACATCAGCAAATAAAATTACACCCAATACATTTTCTTTAATGAATTTTAAAAATGTTTAGACTCATGAAGAAAAACTCTAATAACCTTTAATGTACAATCATACTAATCATACATATTTTTTTATTTACTATTATAAAATAGTAAATAAAAAAATAACTAGATAAAACAAATGAGGGAGGTCAAGTTAAGCTCCTAGACTGAGAATAACATGCATTATAAAATTACTTAAATTTATACAAAAAAAAAAAAAAAAAAAAAAAAAAAGAACAAAAAAGGTATGTTTCAGAAATAATTAATCAAATTTAATAATAATAAAATCAATGGCGTATTCTGAACCCAATGACCTGATAGTTAGCTCGACTGACAGATAACATAACTCCTACTTTCTGTAGTAGATTTGGTTTCAGACTACTTTATGCTATTTAAACATTTTCTTCAACTCAAATGAATTGATTAAATGGTCTTTTAAGACTAAATTGACATAAGGTAGAAATTAAGACTTTTAGAATAATCGAGAATACTCTGAAATAAAAATGATTGCAAGCGGAAGGTAGCAATAAGTTACCATTTATCGGCTCACCTGCCTTCAAAGCAAGTGCCTTTAGTGCAAACTATCTATTGAACTTCTGTTATTTCTGGAAAAGCATATTGTGATGGATAATAATAATTATTTACCAACAAAGAGTGCATCTGTTTACCTTGAGAGATCCTCTGTGACAATATTCCGTTATTATACAGATATTTGGTGCATCAGTACAAGCTCCAATGAAAGCATTTATATTATCATGGCGCAGGTCTCTCATCTAAAATAAGTGTAAAAGCAAAAAAAAACAAAAAAAAAAACATAAATTTTCATCAACTGATGATACAAATATGAAAGAAAAAGACCAGATTTTCATTAGACAAACATGATTAGTCTGTCTAAATTCTATGAATTTGTTATCCAGAACAAGAGCTGAGAGAACTTGCAACAGCTGTAACCTTGGAGTAAGTGATTGGACTTTAGTCTCTGTTAGAGGAATTTGATGATGATCAGAAAAGTGAAAGGCGATTATTTTAGTTTTTTCTAAAGAAAAATTGTTAAACAGTATTTAAATGTAAAAAGTTAGATAGAGAAATTATACTATTTGTGAAACTTCTTAATGTGCAGTAGAGGTAATTGGCTTGGATCAGATAAAAGGCATAATGCCCTTCACAAAAGCAGCTGATCAAATTTTGGATTTGAGGTTCACACTAATTCAAATTAAATGTGTCCTAGATTTAATTACTACGAAATAGTTAAATATTAGAACAGTTTGAAATATTAAACTATTGAATATAATTTATACACACACACACACACACACACATATATATNTCTCTTGCATATCAGAAATCATCTTATTTTTCATATCTAAAAAGAATAAAGAAAACCTAAGTGCCCAAAATGGAAAATAAAATGCAAGTTATTAAAAAGTAGAATAACATACATAAAAGTTATTAGATTTCCGAAGAAAACTTGCAGCACCAAATGTCCTTTATTATATACATGTTTTATTTTTACAAATGGATTCATTTACCTACTAACTTGCCTCAAACAAAGATCAATAACATATATGTGTGTGTATGTACATATATATATAGAGAGAGAGAGAGAGAGAGAGAGAGAACACAATCAACCATCCTGTAGAAGTGTACTTAACTTCCACTCAATATGTGTAATGTTT
Source organism: Oncopeltus fasciatus (assembly GCA_000696205.2). Classification (NCBI taxonomy): domain Eukaryota; kingdom Metazoa; phylum Arthropoda; class Insecta; order Hemiptera; family Lygaeidae; genus Oncopeltus; species Oncopeltus fasciatus. Next base: position 225,775 of record KZ807894.1, on the reverse strand, counting down.
GGCAGACCCCTGCCGAAAGCGGTCGCCATAAGGACGTGGAAGACAGCCAGCCAGCCTTTACAGAAAACATTTTCCCATAAATGGAATTATATAGCTCAAAATTTTGAAAAATTTACAGTGTTTTTTAGGTGTTTTTAATGTATATATATATTGAAGTCTAGTTTGCAAACATACTTCTTTTTTAACACTTTCTTCATCAAAAAATAATTATTGGGAAGTAATATATTATTCTAAATACAACCTTATGTTTTATGCTTTATAATGTAAGGTGAAAAATAAATGACAATAATTCAAAAAACATTTATTTATTACTGGATTAGTTTCTCGTTATTGGACGCCTGTTCAGGATATCTTACATATAACAAACTGTCAAAAAATAAAAAAGATATTTATGAGACTTCAGAAATAATTGAATAATATATATACATAATGTCTTCATGCTCTCCAGAGTCCGCAATTTTTAAAATAAGAAAATCATATTCAGTGTTTGAGTTTCCTTTTACCAATCCGAGTCCATTAACTGTTGAAATAATGTCGAGTAGGAGTTCAAAGGGAGTACACATTGAATAATCGTCAGTATCTTCTCTGTTGTTAGTGTTATGAAATTAATATTTTTGATATATTATGGTTAAATAATCAAAATGGAGAATAATAGGTGAACAATTTTTTTTTCTGTTTGTGCTCGCAGTTTTTTAAATATTTTATTTCTTCAAATGAGAAAAGTATATTACTGAAGATATTTAAAAATGTAACTGTGAAAGTTGAGCATTTCTGTCCCTCTCTCTCCACTCCGAACACTAGAGCCACTCCAGTGATCTCACCTTTTGCACTTGTTGCTCTCCTATAGAGTAATAGTGCATAGTAATGCACTGCCCTGTCACCTTAACAATATTCTGGATTTTGTTTCATTTTTTTAAATATATTTATAAAAATAATTTAAATACCTGGAGTGATGTCAACAATGTGAAAGTCACTTCAATATCTGGTAAATGATGAATTCACATGGATACCTTAAATATTATTAATATTGTTGATAGNATATATAATCCGGTTAATAAAAAAAAAATCTGGCATATCCGGTACTAAATTTTACAACAAATGGTGAATGAGAATAAATTGATTTTAAATAATAAATATTGATTCAAATATGAAGTTGAAACCTTAAGGATTTGAATTTCAGAAAAAAAAAAATCAGTTTAAACAAGTTTCATAGGAATTTTACCTTATTTTCCTGTAAGTCGGGAAAACCAGAGGTTACTACAATGTGATGGAGCCGGGGCAATCGCAAGTATGCTGTAATACTCCATCACCGAATTTATGTAACTAGCAGCTCTCAGTCTGATACTGACAACCAGTAGATTGGGACGATTTGGGAATTTTTAGGAAATATCTAAAAATCAAATTTTGAAGTGTTGTTAAAATTCTTTTTTAAAAGGTCATTCATTAAAGATCATTTGAATAGCTTGTTTGGGGAGTTTTCCTCTCCAAACAGCAGCACTACGAAAAAGCGGGGTCCATAAAAAGACGCCTGAAGATGAAAGACACAAAGGCCAACTTGTGAAGTGCTCCTGAGACAATCCCATTGCAGGGAGACTGAAACCTTGGCAAAGAGCTATCTCGAAAATGAATTGAGTTACTGCTGCTGTGTGGTGATGCCCCTGACACAAACAATTTATCGTTCGTTATCGGTGTCCAAACAATGCTCCTGGATTACGATCTTGAAAGCTAATGTGTGTCGATGTTACGTCATTAAAAGGGAGAAAAACCAAAGAGAAAGGAAAAAGTGGAACAAACCTTAACAGGAAATTGTCTGTAGGGTACGATTCAATTCAGGACACATTACTTGGTTTAGTTTTAGTAATGAAGTTTCAGATATCCGGAATACGTTTTATTCAAGAGTTTGTGAGGTTCTACCACTTTGTATGACTGGCGAATTATTCCACAATACAATACTAAATTGTAGTAATATTCAACAGAAAGGTTTTAAGGATAGAATACTCATGGATCATATTCTATTTACTCTATATATTCTTTCTAGTTCATTATTTTAAGTGATTTCACATTATTTTATTGGTGGCTAACTGTTGAATCAATTTCAATTTCGGATCTGATTTATGCAACGTCCTATGACAGTCCCTGAAATAACATCAAAACATTTGTGATATATAAAAAAAAAGTACCTGAGTAATTTAAACACATAATAATAACATAATCAATCAAATTTAATCTGTAAGTTTTGGTTATAGTTTTCATTTAAATAAAATGAGGAAGCTGATAAATTCTGATAAATTTGAACTGATAAAACATGAACTGATTTTATACATATAAGTGAGTCCTTTCTTAGTTCGAATCTCACTAGGATATTTATAACTCTATCCCCTACCATTTGGAACAAAGTTCCCTATTAGAGTTTTGCTATAAGTCTTGGATTCATCAGTCAATAGGTAAAACCTCACCTAGGGTTGTAACCCTCACAGAAAATCTAAGTAACCCCTAAGGGTAGTGGGGGTTGGGAGCAAGTCCGATCATCCTGCTTCCAGAAAAATTACCTCATCGTGTATCCCAAAGTGTGAGTGAGTATTTATAAGGCAAGTATAGATACCTGCCTAAGCGCACACAAGTACCAAATGAGATCCCTTGAGTCAATAAAAATGAATATATATATATGTGTGTGTGTGTGTGTGTGTGTGTGTGTGTGTGTGTGTGTGTGTGTGTGTGTGTGTGTGTGTGTGTGTGTGTGTGTGTGTGTGTGTGTGTGTGTGTGTGTGTGTGTGTGTGTGTGTGTGTGTGTGTGTGTGTGTGTGTGTGTGTGTGTGTGTGTGTGTGTGTGTGTGTGTGTGTGTGTGTGTGTGTGTGTGTGTGTGTGTGTGTGTGTGTGTGTGTGTGTGTGTGTGTGTGTGTGTGTGTGTGTGTGTGTGTGTGTGTGTGTGTGTGTGTGTGTGTGTGTGTGTGTGTGTGTGTGTGTGTGTGTGTGTGTGTGTGTGTGTGTGTGTGTGTGTGTNATATATGTGTGTGTGTGTGTGTAAAGAAAATGCTTGCTTATTGTATTTTGTTGTATTGGGAGTATTATCGGCACACTCGCATATATAAACACATTACATGACTGTTATACAGGTGTGTGTGTGTGAAGTTTCCCTATAGTGTGTATTTTAAAGGAAATCTAACAATCAGTTTCCTACATGCGAGTGTACCGATAACACTCACAATACAATAAAATACAATAAGCAAACCATTTTCTTTACACACACACACACACACACACACACGTATTACAGCCATTTATGTGTTTATATATATTTAAATATATTTTGGTGATATATGTTGTTAATGAAGACTAAACACTACCATGTAAATACATAAATGATAACTAATATTATCTATTAATTTATCGTAAATAGTTAAGTTTATTTGAACATTCAGGCCTCAACATACCATATTTCAGCTGAAAATATCAAATTGTCATAGATGCAATGTTTAATTTTCATTTATTTAAAATGTAAATATTGTCTCTTTCAACTTTTTTTCCTTTCATATAGGTAATGACTATTTACTATTTTGTAATAAATGTAACTTACAAATTTAAGTTCTTTCTTCATGTGTCTTGTAATGTCAATAGACTTTTTCTCAACCTTCTTCACGGCTACCACTCTTCCCTTGTACCTCCCCACAGTTGTGTAGATCGAGGAGTAGCGGAAGTCAAAGTCGGGGTTCGAGCTGAGTGAGACTTGACTGGTCCGGATCAGTGGATGTGCTACCTTCAACAGGCGGAGAAAGAAAATGTATGTACAAAATTTCTGAGTTCTACTCAGCTGCACTGGCGCATTTAATTGCACAATTCACGGCGAATTGATCAACCAAGAAAGGCATATTTACATACTAAAGTAAAGAGAACTAAAAAATAAAATAATCATTAATGGCGGCACATACAATTGTGTCATAAATACGAAATTCATGAGTGAAATTTATATAAAATTAAATATTAAAAATAAATGGATGTCAAATATTCTGGAAAAGTTATCCTCTATTTATGTGAGTATGAAGAACGCCCAAAGATCCTAGTAAGAACTGCTCAGCGAGTTAGGGGAGATTCGACGAATCTATTCCTGTTGTAGAGTGTCCATGACGGAATATAAAATTTTGTTGTATTGGGAGTGTTGGAGGACTGCTAAGGGACTGCTAAGGAGGACTGCTAAGGAGAATGGTCAAGGAGGAGTGTGTTATTGAGGTACTAAAGCCAAAACAATCCATGCACAGGGTATTACGACTCCAAAAAATTTTTCCATCAAATGATGGGTGCAACCATGGGTTTTATTTTCCAGATCGACGAATTGTAATTGGTTGCCGTCGCCATTAGTCGGAAATCTAACGTTCGAGGCGGGTACTTGAATACTTTCTCCACGTTTTCGAGAAATACAAGTTCTCCTCCAAAAGTAGCTCAGCGCATTACGTTGTGATACACCTAGTGAGATGCACGTGGACAGGATCCTAACATATGGGCTAGAGTTTCAGGACCTCTGCCGGCAATTAACTCACAAGCTTGAACGCTTAGTCAATGTGAAACTTTATGGCATACCAGACCCAGAAGGACAGCCTATTGTACGTTTACCTACAAGTGCTTGACCCTGCCACCTACCTCTTGTCGGAGGACATTTCTCTCAGAAATTGACATATAAAGATTTTCAAATTATAATAATTTATCGACAGATTTGCATATCAAATACAACTAGGTAGGATTGTAAATCATATATATATTCAAATATGAAGTTGAAACCTT
>KZ807894.1:205731-220988 GCA_000696205.2 Oncopeltus fasciatus | reverse complement strand
TATATATATATAAACATAATTATATAATAAATTTGTATCAATTTAAATATAATTATTAAAGTAAGTATTATAAATAGTCTAACTTGTTAGGGGTTTATTGCAAGCATAGGTCAAAAACAAGGAATATATTATTGGGTTTGGTTCTTTTCAATTCCAACTAAATGATAAAAAATTACGTTACATTTACATCTATGTCTTAGATATTTCCTACAAAATTAAAAGTCATTGTCGTGAAATATTTTTTCTCTCGAATGTTTAATAAATAAAATGCAGCAAATGAAAAAAAAAAATACTGGTCTGTAGTAAAGAGTAAAAAACAAAAAAAACAACTCACAAAATATACTACTAACATATACTCTGACTATTATTATCTACGGAGTATTCATAAGAGTGTATTTGAGGTAATGAATTTATAAAAATGAAATTTGAGATTCGATAATTTATCTTTCATTGGTTTGATTAGTAAAGTCGCACATCATGCAGACATGATTTTGTGAGAAAATTTATACCTCATCATTGTTATCATCAGGAGTCTATTTTTTTGAATTTATTGAACAGAGGCCTTCCGCATTGTCCAACTACCAAGTGATATTTGTTACAATGAGATCTAATTTACTTATCATACATTTTGATCTGTTATTAAATGGCAGAAAAAACGCACAAAAAAACAACAACAAAACATATAGATTATTATTAAGAGAGGGTAATTAATTTTGTAGCATCTTTAATACAGCTTATCTTAAGAAACTGCCTACAGCTACATTTTATTAATTAATGAAATTATATAATTATTTATCTTCTTGTCAATTAAATGTAGTAGTGGAATAATGGGTGATTTAATGTTTTTACAGTTATTGTATATGAGTTATAGGCTTTATCACTTTACCAAAAGCACGTAGCGAATATCTGCCACAAATATATGGGTATCATGACATATTTATACCAGGTTGGCAGTGAAAAATCCCGAAAAATAAAGAGTGGAACTTTTTTTACTGATGGATGAATCCTCTCTTACTGGTTATATAGGAATTTTTTCAGAAGAAACTGATTCTCTCTTCATTTTCACCTTTTTAGTCTAAAAAAAATATTATAATTATAGAAAAAACGAAAGCAAATTTGAAAGATTGAAGGGTAGAAACTATTGTATGCAATCCAGTTATTGGAGGCATGCATGACATTTTTTAAGGAATTGACCACAATAATAAATAAAAGGAAACTAGGTTCAAATACTAGCGTTTAGTTAGAATAAAAAAAAAAATTTCAAAATAAGGTTCATTTTGCTTAAACAGCCAGTTATAGACTGTTAGATATACTTTTATTTATAATGATCTCTCAAAATATCTTAATTGTTATGACTAGAAGGGAAAGTGCATGGAAATAATAGTTCTTTTTGGTACTATGATCTTACCTCTAACCTATCTGATGATCTTGTCTCCAGTTTATCTGATGACCTTTGCAGTGACTGATAAATAATAATAAACAATTACTGTTATGGTTATTCATGTATAATAATGACAAAATATACCTCAGCTAAAAGTATTTAGGAATATTGGAATTTCTAATGTAGGTAACACCACACTATCTTATTTCTACGCATAGTTCCAGCTAACGTGAGTTTAGACCAATGCAACCAATAAACCAGAAGAAAAACCATGCTTATGGTGTCTTGATGAGCTGATAATAATCCGCTAGCTTCTTGCTATTTTTATTTGTTTCAAACTTTAAAAGCTGAAGTTTTTTTAAAAACTTTACAAGCTATTTTTGTAAATATTATCTTAAGTTGATTATTTCTTAAACAAAAATTATGCAAAATTAAAATTTTTGTACAAAATATGTGATTTGTGCTTGCACATGACGTGACGCAAAATTTTTTTCAATGTTGTCTCGGGCGACACGGGCGGTCATTAACTCCAATGCCTTCTCGGCCATCTTGGAAACGTTTGAACCTCTAAAAATTCACGCACGGGATATGGTAAACATTCATTGCCATAAACTTCTTTTAATAAAATATAAGTTTCAGTAGAGGTTTACCAAATTTCATGTGAAATTTCACGACAATTCGTTCTTTTACTATTACACTCATCATGTTTTCGGCACAACAAACACCTCTTACATAATAAAAGAAGGTTACGGCCTGACTGATTTCTTGATAAACACGGGAGTTGCTGCAATCGAAAGAGAAGCCTCTATGGTGCACAGCTGTCGGTCGTTCGGAATTGTCGCAAGCCTAATTCTCCTATAGCAGGATCAGTCTCCTAATTTAATGGGCACACCTTAAATTTTGAACGAACCATATCTTTAGCTTTTCCAATGTATGATTGTTGATATATTTCGAATGTAACATTGTGTTATCAACGTGAATGCTTGATACTCCTACTAAAATATACATTCAATTATTATAGAACGCCAGCAGAAAAATACATTTTATTTTGAAGCTACTAATATGTAAGCAGTCTTGAATAAAGACAGGCCAGCTAATTTTAAGGCTGATGATAACTGCATTATGAGGAAAATTTAAAAAAGATAGATTTATAAAGTTATAATTTTAATAAAGAAGTTGATAGTTTTTATTAAATTTTGTATTACATATGATAATACTAATAATAATAAATTATTATATTACTTATATAATTGTTACCTTACTGAAAGAGAAATATGTAATAGTTGTAAACTGTTACAAAGAATGTTATTAATATGCATCTCATTATCTTTGGTCATTATTATGTGCTGAACAATCATTGATATAAAGCCGATTTGAATTATTTTGTTTTTGTTTTAGAACAAATAATAAATCTATTATGAAATATGTAACTTATTTGAAAGTAAAAGCTAGCATGAGTGTAAAATTGATAAAATTTGCAGGATATTATTATACTATTAATAATAAAGCTGCAGTTGGTTTAATTTATTTTCAGTTTTAAAAATTTTAGGCCAATAAACTGTTAATGAATAATAGTTCATAATTTTTCGACTGATGTAATATCAGAAGTATCACATTGAAATGCGGGGGCGCCGAGATAGCCGATGGGATCCATTTGAATCCCTCAATTCTGGGCAAGCTTTTATCTAAAAATAAGCCTAGCACCATGGATGTTTAAAAAAGGAGATAGCTACCTCATCGTTAAAGTAATAGTTTACTATGAAATAAATTCAAATAAAATAAAAATAAGCCAAGAGTTGCTTTAAGGAAACTCATAATCATAATTTTATTTTTTATTTCCCAAAGAGCTATCGACCAGTTATGATTTCTGCATAATATTTGAAAATCTCACTTGGACAGGATCTATTAGATTTGAGCAAAAAATGATATAAAGACAGTTCGTTGTCTCAGAAAGTGGGTCATTCATTAGTTGGTATATTAGGATGTCAAATTTATGAAGGCCAGTTCAGTTTATTTAGAATTTAAGATGATTGAGATTAGGATTGAGTGGGGAGGGGGGACATTCTATGTATTTTATTATGGTTGCTTGGAGTTGCTGAGCTCAGAGTTTTAATTAAATAATCATACAATCATTGTCATTGTGAACTTCACTGTCAAACAATATGTTCTTAAGGATTTAAAAAAAAAAGTAAATACTGCAGAGTTTTGTCTGAATTCGATAGTTACTCTAATAAAACAAATCCATTGCAGTTATATTTTTGCAATAAATTGGGATTTGTGATACTTGGATATTCTACTTTGCTGTAGCACAAAGCTTACCTCCAGCTTATCTGATGACCTTGTCTCCAATCTATCTGAATATTTTCTCAGCAACTAACAAATAATGGAGAAAAATACTATTACAAATTATAAAAATAAATAAAATGAAATTAAAAGTAAATCCATTTAATTCTTTTCTTTTTCATAAGAAAGTTGCTTTATCATTAAGAGGTCTCATCTTCTACACTCTTTCTTTTCAAGACTTAAGCTTTAATCTTAAATTATTATTGAATTATGAGATAACTATAAATATATATAAGAGATTAGTAACTGTTCCTAATAATTAATAAAGAAAACATATTTCATAAGCTTCATGACAAAATAAAACCTACTAGTTTTCTCAAACTGAATATGACTTACAAAAATAAATGAATTTTGAAAAATAAGTTTTGTAAGAGTAAAAAACTAACAAAANCAAACAAATAAAATATTCTATTTTTTTATTATAAGTAGATATTTTCTGTAGAGGTTCGGTCAAGGTTGATTCATTTTTTAAATTGTATTTTTTGGATCAACCTTGACTGAACCCTAACAAATATTCTCTACTTAAAATCTCTACAGTCAAAAGCTCCCCGTTTGAACTTAAATTGTGATCTACACTTTATTCAAGTCAGTAATTCATTTTTTTCAATATGTTCTGGAGCCAAGACTTTTTTATAAGGAAGCAATAATGAAACAACAATTCTTCGTACTAAAGCATTTATTTTTACTTCTTAACGGCTGAGCACTTTCAAAACCAATGGTCCCATTATCTAAGCCATAGCAAATTCAGAGTCCCTCCCTCCACGAAGTCAATCTTTTTCTTCTTTTATTTTTCATAAAATAAAATAAGTTTTTGAATTTTAGTTATTTTGAAAATTTTTTTTGTGGTATTTAATCCCACGTAAATTATAATAATTTTTAGTGCAAGGGAACAGAATAAAAAATCTAACTGTCCCAGCCAGGACACGACCTGGATCTCCTGCTATCCGAGCCAGTGCGTTTTCCATTTACGCTACCGAGACAAGTCTGATAAGCTATTAAATTGTTCTGTTCCCTTGCACTAAAAATTGTTTAGTTATTTTTATTGCTCTGAATTTAATGTTCTGTTTTGTTTGAAATTAAATTGGGTACAAGTTTTTGTTCTTTGCATTCACTCTATAAATTAATATTAATTATTACCACACTAGTTAAAAATGAAGTCTCTTTAAAAGTTTGATGTCTGATTTTTCTATAATTTGTAAATTTGCATTGTCCAGCTGGTGTCAGTTAATTCCCAATATGGTTCGTCTTGCCATGTTATTAATTCAATTTGCATCTGGAGAGAAGTCTATTTTATAAGGAAGTAATAAGAAAACACTAATTCTTTACACCATAAGTATTTATTAATTTTTTACTTTTTAATAGCTGAACACATTCAAGACCAGTTAATTTTGAAATATTTGATAAACTGTAATGATAATCAATTTGATATAAATATTTTAAAAATATTTTATTTAAAAATAAAAAAGAAATATTGTTTGCATAATATATTTAATTGTATATTAAATGATTTAAAGTGTAACTTGGATATTAAACCTAAAATAAATATTTATAAATGTTTCTATACAATATAAAAAATGTAATTGATAGAATATGTGGTTGTAGGTCATAGGATTGAAAATAATAATGATATAATAATGATAATGATCTACGATATATAAACTGGATGTATTACATAACATATTCAAATTCTAATGCATATTTAGATTTCCGGAAATAAATTTTCTATTCTATTAAATAAAAACAAGTTAAGCAAACTGACAAATGTTACAAAAAATTTGAGGATCTAATCACTTCATAGTTACATCCTTAGAAAATTGTTCATTAGTAAAAGTAAAATAACTAATTGTGATAAGTTCTCCCTAACAATTATTTTACAATTGAAATTGAAAGTCCTTTACTTTTTAGTTTACTGGACGAGAGAATGAGAGGTTTTTTTTTCTTTTTTTTTGATAATAAACAGGTATAAGCTTTGATTGGCTGGTAAACATTTTTTCAATGTACTCGGGTGATTCTATACAATTATAAGGAATAAAAATGGCTAAACTTCGCTTGATAAGAATTATATTTAAAGCTGAGTGCTTTCGAGACTCAGAACCCAGGAATCTTTCAAGTAATGAAGTTGAGAGTCAAGTAATGAACTGCCTCAGTCATGTCAATCCATTACAATAATTTTGTAAATATTTATAATAATATTAGATAAAACTACAATTAAAAGCTTTAAAAAAGCTCTGGTAATGATGTTTTAATTTATTTTTAATAAATTTAATTATTCTTATTCTCAAGGAGTATTTATCTCTCTGAAACCTTGAACCCAGTAATTTCGTTATATCTAGAGAGAAAAATATTTTCTTTCTAGCAACGAAATTTAGGCCATGACAGTGGACTAATGCTATAACAAGCCCTCTTCATAAGAAAGGATATAACCTTCATTGTAGTATTGACCATCGTATATCCCTGTTTCGCCTCTAGACTATACTTTTGAATATCCTTTTCAGCAAGCTTACTCTGCTCACAGTATGGGAATTATCAAACGGTTTTTGCAAAGGGAGATCCACCTTTGATCACATTCATCAGGACCATTTTGGAATGGGGCTATGGTTATAAAATTCCAACAAACCACCTGTTTGAAAGTGTATATGACAGTATCAAAAGTGCTAATTTGTATGAAGAATTGAGAAAAATTTGAAACCGAACCTAACTGATAGGCCTCTTAAAGTGAAAGAGGTAATTTTATTAGTTACTTACTCAGTCTGACTGTTTTTATGAAACTTCTCTCAAAAAAATGGACAAGGGGATGGAGCTTACCTCCACATCAGGATCGCACTAGGGAAAGTTGTACGGGATTCAAGGATTATCTACTCTCCACTGTATTCAAATTAATACATTTTAAGGGTACAAGATAGCCTGAGATGTTTCTTAAAGAAGTATTGTAAAATCATCCTCAATAAGAGCATTTACTAATATTTATAAAAAATCTAAGCATTAGAAAATATTTTCCTTTATAAATATTTTATTTGGTTGTGGTTTTTTTATCCCACGTAAATTTTAAACAATTAATGAGAGGGAATAGAATAAAAAAATCTATCTGTCCCAGCCAGGAATCAAACCTGGATCCCCTATATAGACAGATAGATTTTTTTTATTCTATTCCCTCTCATTAATTGATTAGAAAATATTATTCATCCATTAATTTTTTCATAAAATGACAATAGTATTAATTTGAATCCTACAAGGAGCTATATAAAAAAAAAAAAAATTCTACCTCAGCCGAGCAGGTAGAGAGTTTTTTTTATAGCTCCCTGTACGATTCAAATTAATAATGAAATGTGGGACTACTTTACCACAATTATCATCATGATTAGACAATAGTAATATTTTCAAGGTGTCATTGGTCAACTTCCCTCTTCATAAGATTGTTATTGAATGTTATTTTTTATTTTGTTTTTCATTGTAATCAAACTATAAAAAAGTTATACTACTATATTAGCAGAAATGTAAAAATTGAATAAAAGTTTAAAAACAAAGTAATCTTTTCATTTTAGATTAAGTTTAACTCCCGTTTTTTCTTGCCCAATTTGATCAATTGAGAATTCATTCAGGTATTAATATAAGAGATTCTCTAATATCGAAATTGGATTCTCTGTTTTAAAATTAAGGTCTAGCTCTCCCTATTTTGGTTATGTTCTTAAATATCTTTCTTAATATGATGGTAAAATTTCCATATAAAACATCAATTCTAGAATATTACTTTTAGCATCTAAAGATTTTTAAGATATAGATTTGTGAACAATAATTTTGTTTGTTGTTTAATCTGTGTATATATGCGTTGGCTTCTTAATTCTCCACTTTAAGCCTTTAATGGTATTCGATCAACGATTCAATTCAAATCAATTCAAGAAAGTTATAACATCAGCTTTTAATGTATATTATCCAGAATGAATATAGCTAATAACATTATATGGTTCAATAATGTTTTCCAACTTGACTGTGAGGATAAATAGATGTAATCTTTTCTTAAAAAACACTTTTTTCTAATTTATAAAATTCTATGCATGCTTTACTTGTTAAAAAACATTGATAAAAATAATGCTTATAAGTTATTCATTTAAATATTTCCCACATACTTTCTACCTTCTACCTGGCAATAAATGTAATAAATTTTCCTTGAACCATTACTGTTAAAATAAATTTAATTTCCCCACCCTTCTAATTTATAACAGATACTCGCCATATGGCAGAAGACAAGCAAGGGCCAATGCAATCTGTATTTTCCAGGTCATGGTCAACCATTGGAATTACCTTGTTAGTCTTATCCGAGGGGTTGGAGGTCCTGTCGTCAAGCTCCAGCTCCCGGAAGTCGATCCTCCAGAGGAGACTGTCCAACTCCTGTTCGTAGCGGAAGTTCCTGTACACCACCAGGAGTACTAGAATGACCAGGGCGGCGAACGCACCCGCCACGCCCCCTGCTATTTCCATCGTGTGGCCTGGTTATCACAATAAGACAATTTCTTGCTTTTACCAAATATTAAACTTTCTTTATTTGTGAAGTACTCCTCTATTTGCTATGAGTTAAGGTGTACTGTAGGAATATAGATACTTCATTAACTTACATATAAAAACATATCCTATTTCGTCAATGAAAGGGGATTGCAGTCAATGGAGATACCAGATACCTAAATAGTATGCACAGAGAAGCCTAAATATTGTATTAGGTTTCATTATTTATGCAATAACCGATGATAAAGTATATACTTCACAATATATATATATGTATGTGTGTGTGTGTGTGTGAGCTTGATTGTCCCTACAATATCGCCCAGTACTATCAAGTTAAACAAATACATAATGTTAATAGCAAAATATTCTAGAATAAAAAATATTCAAATAAATTTGACTCTAGCTATCAATGTTGAGAACTTTTGGATAGTACAAAGGAACAATATTTGATTATTTTGTATTTGTAATGCATGGAAATGAATACCGAGCCCAAAATGCAGGTGGATATATATGTCATTGTTTGGAATGGATCTTCGTTAGAAGATAGTATTTCTATTGAGAAAATAATAATGATAAAATTTAAATAATAAATAAACTCAGCCGGGACTCGAACCCGGGTCTCCTGCTTTCCGGGCAAGTATGCTGTGGTGTGTAGTGACCAGCCTACATGCCCGGAAAGCAGGTGACCCGGGTTCGAGTCCCGGCAGAGGTAGTAAGATATTTTAATTCCTACTCCCCTGCTTTTCTTGTATAATGATGATAAAAGTTTCTTGTATTTGTAATCGAATCTGCTGCAGATTGCACGGTTCATTGTTTATCTGGAAGAGAAACCCCCATGGCATGGTTTATTAGGCAGTGAGGACTAGATATGGGTGTCTTCGGCACTTTTGCTGTAAGTCTGGTCTCGATGGAAGAGGGGAAACAAGATCGGCGAGAGTGAGAGAGAGAGGATGATATATATAGAGAGAGAAAGAGTGAAAGTCGCTCAGTAAGTATCTTGTAAACAAAGCAATCTATCTGTTCTTTTGCCGACAGTCAACAAATACTAGATCTATCGCAAAACAACAGTATTTCCCGGATTTTCACTCTCCAAAAAATATTTAGTCAAGCCATTCAGTTTTACTGATATTCTTCCATTTTGGTGAAATGTAGAAATTTTTGTACTTTAATATTTGAAAATATGTCGAACAGAAGAAGCACAAAATTTTAAAAATGTAGACGAACATTACTCAAAAAGCCGTCAAAATACTTATACGAATTCAAACTGTTACCTAATTAGGATTAAATGCAGAATTTTCAAGTTATTATAAATTTTTTAAATAGGACCAAGGAAATATAAATTAAAATACCATCTTCAAAAAATAAATAATTATTGATTTCTTTTATTAGTAATTGTATAACTTTTCCATTTTGTACAAATTTTTTTTTTTACTCTTTCAAACTTTTACTTTGAGTAAACATCCCTAGAGATAGAGAGTTTCATCAAGATTAAACTGCATTTCCATGTGTCTTTCGTATTTTATTGATTAGCTCTAACGTTTTCACCTACGCTCATGAGGAGTTACAACCAATAAGTTTGCTTATACACATGATGCACAAACAATTAGTACTCAAACTGTAGCTTGAAAATTCGGAAAGAAATAAAGTTAATTATATGAGAGAACCTGTTGGGGTTCGGTCAAGGTTGGTCAACAAACTTACCTCTAAAAAAAAAATTTTTTTTAGAGGTAAGTTTGTTGACCGTCTAGTTTTATGAGCAGAGGGTTATCAGAAATTCGGTCTTGCTAGTTGAATAACTAAAAACTAATTTGTAGCTAATTTTTATTTTATTTTAGCCAACGTTTCGGCCTAAATTTCAGGCCTTCATCAGGGCAAAGAGGGTGATGGGGAGAGAGAGACTTCAGTTCAGTAACTAAATCATGACTGACATGATTTAGTTACTGTAAAGCAGTCGCTCTCTCTTCCCATCACCCTATTTGCCCTGAAGGCCTGAAATTTAGGCCTAAACGTTGGCTAATATTTAAAAAACAAAATTGGTTACAAATTAATTTTCAATACTCAAATTACCAAGACCGAATTCCAATGTTTACATTACAAGCCATCTTCAGGAAGGCGAAACGTCGACAGATAATAAAAGATACATTTTTAAAATTTTATTTTTTGGACCAACCTATATATATATAAAACATATACCCAAATTACTTACATATCTTATACTATGTATACAAGGGTGTTTGATTTTGGAATAGAAATATTTTAACAGAAAATATATGTTTATTGTTAAAATCTGATGCATAGGATTTTATTGGAAGTATTGTCCTACTCTATATTTGCCATTTTCCCAACATAGAACATAGAAAATTATGAGGTAATTTTAAACTCAATTACAATAAATTCTATTAAAATATATGCTAAATAAAGTGATTAGTTAAAAACAAGCTACTTATACCCTTTGTTTTTTTCATCTGAACGTCCATTTTTTTTTCTTAAATTAAGTTTTAATAATTCTTTCAACCATTCCAAACTCAGGACAAGCTATAACTTTTAGATAAAAGGCCTGTCTCTAGAAACCCAAATGGATCACAACAGCTAAACTTAAATCATTCCCGATATCTACATTAAAATTATCGCAACTCAAAACATTGTTAAACTTTAATTTGTATAAAATTATTTAATTTTATAATATTTATGTTTTGTAACTTATTTTTTTTTTTAGAAAAAAAACAACAACTCTTATATAGGTAAGATGTGTAAGAATATAACTACGAAAGTTGAGCGCCTCCGTCACTTTTTCCTCTGTACTTCTGCAGCAAGCCAATGATTTAACTTTTTAAACTCATTGCTCTCTCAGCTGATGAAATAGGTTATTTTCTCTTATTTCCATCTTGAATGAAAACATGTGAAATCTGTTTAGTATTCACAGCTCGTGCCTCACTGAAATTTTATATCACTTAAATTTATTGGTAAGTAAATTCTATATGTTTCTTAAACAATATTAAGAGTGCTTCGATTGAACATTTAGTGGAAAGGCTAAAACCAGTAGTGATATCCTAATAAAAAAATGATTCAATAAACAAAACATATTTTATTTATAGTATATATACACATTTACTTATCATATATGTTACAATTACACCATTAAGTTACATCACTAAATATTTTAAAATATTTAATTTTTTTCATGTGTATGTTGCAGATGATGAGAAAAAAGCCACAGTATGAAATTTAGGTAAGAGCTTTTATCAAATCACTCTCCTCTTTATAAAGGACGCAGCACACACCCAAAAAAAAACAAAAGAGGTGCAATTTTAGAGGCAATTTGTAAAGCCGTCTCTTTACTTTGGGAATTTCGAAATCCTTTGAAAAAAAATTTTTCATAATAATAAAAGAAAAAATACGCAATATATAACAAATTCATTTATATCGTTAATTTTTATTTTTTCTATTTTTCACCTCTTTAGGCACTTTTGTTAAAATAAATGGACTTAATTATATAAATACATGTTATTTTGTATTGTGTAAATTAATTTATGCAATTGAAATATATTTTAATTCGCTATGCAGGCAGCACAAGCCGGGTCTTTGAATGTTCACCTTTCATTGCACATAAGTTAAACAATTAAGTGAATATGTTTTTCCGCCAAATTTTTCTTATAATTATTATAAAAATATTTACATTTATAATTTTCCAACATTTTGATCAGCCAAATAGTTAAGTAATGTGTCTTTCCACCCCTTTTCTTGATGAGTATGTAACCCCCTTCTTATGTACCCCCTAAATCAAAATGATTAGTCCAGTTCTCTGCCTGTACTGTATTCATTACTTATTATTACACTTCTGAATTTCGCATAAAACTATATTCACTTGAGCTAAAATGTAAAAATATAAAAGGAAGGACGATTATTATTATTATGTGTTTTAAGTTTCAAAAGCGTAATAATCATACAACTTCATTATCTAACTCTTAAAGACTGTCCCTATATTGAAAATTGATATTTGTTTCTTTCTTAATCTTACTTAAAAGAATATAAATTTATATATATATATTGCGTGTGTGGGTGTGTATGTATACCATATATAAATTTGTCAATTCAAATTACGCTTCCCTTAATAAATATATATGGGATCGAATAAAGGCCGCAATAAGAGAACTCGCTTACCTGGAGGGAAGCCCTCACCGATGAGTTCTCCACCAACCAGACGACAGCGACCCGCTGCTAGCCAGAGTCATCAGGGCTCCAGCACACTGTCGTATCCGACAGGCGAAAACTCTACCACGGCGATGAAAAATCTTGCAGGCCCCAGCGACTAGAAGGTACTGAACAACAACGCCCCGGCCTTCACAGAAACGCCGTTCTTCACGCCAAACCCGTTCAGCGCTCTCCCCACAGAGGAAAACAGAATGGAAACAATGACCGCCTCTAAAATTCCCAAGCCCCCACCGATATTCGTCAAAAGTTTTCAACTGATGTACCCACAACTTGACCGAATAGTTGGCAGGGAGAACCAGACATTCCGACACAAAAATAAACTCTTCCACTCCTGACTCCTATAGCACTATAATCTTTAAAAGGCACAAAAGCCGAATTTCACTCGTACCAACTTCAAAAAAGATCGAGTACTTCGAGTTGTTATTCGATATCTTCACCGCACTACTCCTACTGGGACAAGAAGGACTCTTAGAGCGCGGGTTCAAACCAAAAAGTGTACTGAATGTCCTTGGCAACTGGCGAGGAACTGAGAGAATTTCTAAAGTGCCACTCCTCCTATTTTTCTAGATCTAGAGAGAACTACAAACTTTCACTCCCAATACGAACCCACAGGTCTTAACCACACAAAAGAAGTGGTGGAGAAGCCTCACCCTCGCCGTGACATAATTCAATGCCACAGATGCCAACAGTATGGTCACTCAAAGAGTAACTGTAACCACCTCCCTCGCTGTGTCAAATGCGGGGAAAATCACGACAGCCGAGACTGCTAGAAGACTAGGGACACTCCAGCCACCTGTGCTCTCTGCTCCAATATTCACCCTGCCAACTATAAAGGCTGCGATGTCATAACAGCAGCTGAGGAAACACACGCTACGTGAGCCTTCAGCCCAACGCCAGCGAGGACCCTCGGCTCAGTCTCAGAGGTAGACCTCAAATCACACAATAACCACCGGTCCACCACCAGCCCTGCACAAGTGCTCCAGTAAGGTATGTCCAGGAAAATCTCTCTTACTCCCGTGCCTCCAGACAGGTCCAACTGAAGGACAGAACCCCGCCACTGCCGCAGAGACACCCCCTTCAGCAGCAGCCAGCACAACAGGAGCGTCACGCAGCCATTTCTCAAACCACTCCAACTCCTACTTCCTCCGACATGTACACTATCATGTCACACTTCTTCACGCAGACAAGTATTTTTTTTGCTTAAGATATTTGGTTTTTAGAAGATAGAATCGTTTGAAATATCGAAATTATAAAAAAAAAATTATTAAAATCTTAAATACTTGTATTCCCTCAAATTTCGATGAAATTCACAATATATTCGCTGACCGTTACAGTGACGAAAATCTGTAGTAGGAGTTTATTACATCGTTTTCACGAAGGGACATAAAATATCCTACGACAATAAAGTGATAATCTGAGCTGTCTCATCCCCCGATATTATCACTCTTATGTTGAAGACCTTTGACAATGGAAGAGGGTAAAATAAGCTTTGAGTACATGAGTGCAGACTGCGCACACCCCTCAAAGACTTCTCACCATGAAAGTTTCCAAGAGTCCTCGATGGACTGAGGCTTATCCTCTACCAAAGGTCCGAAGAAAGCCGAGTAAGCCCGAACAAAATCGTTCTTATTGCCCCCCCCCCCACAGTTCGAGAGAGAGAGAGAGAGAGAGAGAGAGAGAGAGAGAGAGAGAGAGAGACAGAGAGAGAAGCAACTATGACAGGAGCTCTCCGCCTTATGAAATACTCCTCAAGATGTGCTCAGGGGTTTATTATTACTTTTGCCCGGGGGGTGCGCGAGAGATACAATCCCTCGTTATTTGAACACACCCTCATGTGAGCGCATCGGCTCACGGATCCAGTGCCAGTTGGGAGGAGGTCATTGGTCACAAGTAAAAGAAATTAATAGCACAGGAACAGTGTGGACTAAGCGAATTTCAGTAGTTTCATGCTATAGATTTCTTTAATTAGAGAATAATTTAATCCGTTTTATATCAAGATGCTTTATACTATCTCTTTCAGAAAATAGATTAAATTGGAGGTTTCACCAGATCTTTAATAATTTCTCTAAGAGTCGTATTATGTAATGTGTAGTTATTTGTGGGGGCAGGATTTTCTTCTTCTTTCCATCTCTTTGAGCTAGGCGAGGGTAACCACCCGTATAGATTTGTGAACATGGTGGTGTATCCATTGTGGAAAGCGAAAGACGGTTTATCGTTACGTGTGATGTGTAAGCTTGAGGGAAGTTTTAGAGAGATCGACTGGCGATAAATAATACTGATTATGATTTAATTCAACCACTTCAAGAGGGAGAGAGAGTGGGTGGAAGGGGATAGAGAGAGAGAGAGAGAGAGAGAGAGAGAGAGAGAGAGAGAGAGAGTAATACAAATAATAATATTAGTTGTATTATAAGCAAACAGTTAAATAACAAATAGTAAACAAACAATTAAATTTATAAGGATAATCAAGAATTTAAATTAAATAAATTGTATAAACAATTTGCCACGCTATAAGAAAACGGTTTCCTCATTTAATTATTATAGAAAATTCAGTTTTTGGCTAGTGATTTTTCGGTTAATCTTGCCTTTAGTAGGCTGGAAGCGTGCAAAGGACGCGAGTGGAGACGTATCTAAAGTAGAAAGATAATCTGGTTAGGTTGCTGTGAGAGGGCTTGGGAGGGACGCGTGACAACACTAGGAACTGTGCTTTCGCAAGCAGAGATTTCTATTTCCCTGGGACAGTGCATGCTATTTTCTGAGGGGAGGAGCTCAAACCACCATCTTACCACCAATTTGAAGTAATCCCTAGAAAATCCTATTTCGTCAA